>OY978530.1:51288266-51350766 GCA_963854835.1 Megamerina dolium
CTAAGTCAACACACCCACGAGGTCAAAGCATTTCTCATAGAGCAGAATCTGGATATCATGTTAATTTCAGAGACTCACCCGGCAGACAAAACCTATATACAAATACCCAATTACTATGATTATACCAGCAATCACGCAGCAGGCTCGGCTCGAGGTAGTACGGCGGTGATTGTAAAGCAGAAACTATGACATGACTTACATGCACCATATAAATCTAATAAAATACAATTTATAAGCATACAGATCTATACATGCACAGGACCCATGACAGTAGCCTCTGTATACTGTCCCCCTCTAAAAACATTAAAACAGACGATTTTAAAGCATATTTCGAAACTCTGGCGATTACAATGCCAACCACACAACATGGAGATCCAGGCACAAATAATGTCAACTATGAGTCTATTGATGACCCAACACACTGGCCCGCAGATAAAAACAAAATTCGCGATTGTATAGATTTCTGTATAACAAAAGGAATTAGTAGAAACCTTTTGAAAGCATCCCCGCTATTTTAATTGTCCTCAGGCCATTTTCCTGTCCTCACATGATTCAATGGCGTAGCTCGCAAAATATGCAAGAATCCTTCTCTGTATATTAGCAAAACGGATTGGATTGAATACTGAAAACTCATTGAAGAAACTCTCCCCTTGAATGTCCCTCTAAAAAGTAAGCAAGATATCGAAGAAGCTGAACTGCTTTTCAATAAGTTCAACAGGCATCATGGGCTTCCACTCCAACTATATCAGCATATCCAATCCCACCCCAACTAAGTGGACAACTCAAACACAAACTCAGATGTAAGAGAAACCTTACAATGGCAATCGACAAGACATCCCGAAGACAAGAAAAATTTGAATGTTGCGGTCAGAAATATTAAAATCCTACTACTAGCAGAACAAAATTCAGAGATAGAAAAATACAATGGGAGACTGTTTGCTTCTAAAGCAACAGAATGCGCTCTCTGGAAAGCCACAAAGAAACTCTGGCAGCCAATTGCTAGGGCACCTTCGATTAATATGGAAAATTGAGATTGTGGCAAAACGGACAGAGACAAAGCCGAAACATTCGCTTAGCATCTCTCAAACGTTTTTACACCACTTGAGAACTGTGGCTCGCAAACCTAATTCTCTGTCAATTGTTTTAAAATTTTAGGTTACAAATTTTATCGTCCGATGCATCCTTACGGAAAAACTTGCGGTGGCACAGTAAAGTATCTTCAATCTAAAGCTATTTGCGTAAATAACAGATATACTAAAACAGTATTTTATGCTATCTACTGTCCTCCTAGATTCACAATAAGCACAAAACAGTTTCGTAACTTTTTTAATGGCTTCGCTCCTCATTTTCTTGTCGATGGCGATTTCAATGCAAAACACGCATACTGGGGGTCCAGGTTGAAATCTCCTAAAGGTCGTCAACTATATAATGATCTTGGAAGAGATCTAGACGTTATCTCTTCGGGTCATCCAACCTACTGGCCGACAGACAACAAAAAGATTCCGGACGTGATTGATTATCACGTCCGTGAATCATTAAAGGTATGAAACGCAAAAAGATGGCAGTAAAACCGTCTTTTGATTAATCATGGATTATTCTCCACTTTTATAACATTCACGAAACTTAATATCATTCCTAATATCCAAAGCAACCAGTTTATAAATTGGAAAACATTCAGCAATAAAGTAAGTGAAAAATAAACACTGAATTATCTCTTAGTTCCCCACTAGAAACATATAATGCAGTAAATCATTTAAATAAAACATTAACAGATGCAATGGCCGAGACTACCCAGAGCCACTCAGCTAATTCTATTACCACTTTTCAATACGATATCGATAGTCTCATAGCAACCAAAACCGAAGGTAGGCGAGAATGGCAAAGAACCAGATTACCAAACGCGAAACAGAATTTAAACAAAACGCGCGCGCTGATGAAGAAAAAGGCTGTCCAAACACTTGAAAAGAGTATTTCAACCAAACCCACAAATTACAAATTTCAAACCACCTATCACCATTCCGCATATAGTACAAACTCCTAATATAACGACGTCAAAGAAGCAGTTTGTGTGAATTCAAACCCTAAAAAAGCTCCTGGCCACGATAATATATCGGGCAAAATGATTCAACAACTACCTGACATAGCTATTTTGTTTCTTACAATGATTTTTAACGGTATTCTTCGTCATACTACTACCCAAAACAATGGAAGATCTCAAAAATAATAATGATTTCTAAGCCTGGCAAAGACCCAACTGTTCCGTCATCATATAGATCTATCAGTCTTCTATCTCATTTTTCAAATATATTTGAGAAAATGCTGCTGCAGAGTATCATGCCTATTGTTACACAAAATCACCAATTTGGCTTTAGAAAAGGTCATGGCACTATTGAACAAGTGCATAGGATCGCCAAAGAGATTAACACAGCTTTTCTGAACAAAAAATACTGCTCTGCAATATTCTTGGATGTAGCCCAAGCTTTTGATAAAGTGTGGCACGAGGGTCTAATGTATAAGGTAACCCAATATCTCCCAGAAAATACTCACAAGGGCTTTAGTTCTTATTTACTTTGCCTATAATTTAAATTAAATTACAGTTCTTTTACATCAAGAAAAGTTGATATAATGGTTGGTATTCTTGGACCATTCCTATATTTGATATATACTACTGATCTTCCTCTGCATTAAAATCATGTTTCTACTTTCGCAGACGATACTGCAATCCTCTGTTCTCATAATGATCATATAAGCGCATCCAGAAGTCTGTCCGTCCATTTAAATCTCCTTGAAAAGTGGCTTGAAAACTAGCGCATCAAAGTAAATGAAGCAAAGAACGAGCATGTCACTTTCACGCTGCGAAAAAAGACGTGTCCACCTGTGATGTTGAATAACATCATCGTACCTCAAGCAAATGATGTTAAATACCTTGGAATCCATCTGGATGGAAGACTAACATGGGCTAAATATAGAGAGCAAAAAACTACAAATAAAATTAAAGTCTCAGCAACTCTTTTGGCTAATTAATAAAAACTCTAAACTCAGTTTACCTAAAAAAGTCCTGATATATAACGCCATCATAAAACCTATTTGGTGCTATGGCTTAGAGCTGTGGAGTTCAACCTGTTCTACAAATGTAGAAAAAATTCAGAGAGTGCAAAATAAATTGCTCAGACAAATCACAGGTGCTCCATGGTATATCAAAAACATATACATTCACAATGACCTCCAAATTTCCACTGTCTCTGATGGAGTGCGGCGAAACGTTGAAAAGTATAAGCCAAAGCTAGAACTTCATCCAAATCCTAAAGCGAAACACATTCTTGTGGCTTCTAAAATCAATATATTAAGGAGAAAGCTTCTTATGTCAACATAATTAAAAAAAAACCCAGTTGTAAATTGGATGTCTTTGCTTTGTGATTTTTGTAGTAGGTCATTAGATGTTATTCCTTAAACACATAATAGTTTTTTAAGATTTGAATATAAATTGTAAATTTCCAAATAAGAAAACAAAAAACAAAAAAAAGAACAGGCAGCAGACGATTAAATAGATTTAAGTAAACTATATTAGTCTTAACAAAATAGGTTTAATATTTATATTTTAAGGGAAGAGTATCAATGGCTGTTTTCTCACACAAGTTGAATTAAATTGTATAATTGTACATAACTATTTGCTAATTTTCTTGAGGATAGATGCAAAATAAAATAAAATAAACAAATAACGTTAATTACGCATGTGTGAGAGTATTATTAAGTTACTTTGCCACACAATGAGTACATGTTACATATTACATATTACATAGATTTGGTGAGGATCTATTGTAGATATAAGATTTGTATGTGGGAAAAATGCATATAAGCTGCTAGATTAGTGAAGTAGGAGAGAGTAGTGAGTTGACAGTGATAAGTTATAAGAGACCCTCCAATATTAGTGAAATCTAGTGCAAATGGAAAGTTTCCAACGAACACTCATTCTCTGATCACAGCTTTATTAATTTTAAGTACAACCCACAGGCTCTGGGTCCGAATCTCATCCGGAACTGTCGGTCGACGAACTGTAACTTGTATAGGCTTATATTAAGGAAACTCTTAAAATAAATATTTACAGACACTCTCGATTTATATCAGCTGGTGGAATCTCTCAATTAAGAATTAGACAAAAGTTGTCCCTTTAGAAAACAGAGAGGAAAGCGAAACCACCATGGTAGCAGCCCAAGCTAATGGCGCTAAGAAAAATTTGTCGGAAGGTTTTTAGCAAAGCAAAGTCACGAAAAGTGACCCATGACAGCGACATATACAATCTTCATTTACGAACTTATATTTATGAGGAAAGCGTAACGCACTTCTTGGGAACTTTTCTGCGCATCCATAGAGGAATTCTCAGAAGCAGCGAGATAGCGGAAAATTCTATAAACATCCTCATTGTCTAAGCTATCTTCTGAAACCAGACGGAACTCGGACACTTAGTAGCTACGAAACACTGGAAATTTTCCTTCTGAGCAATTCTTGGGTACATTGCGCAAAGATATAATAACTCGAAACATAACTCGCTATGCAATGGACTCCTTAAAACCATTCAATTCCCCTGGACCAAATGGAATTATTCCAGCTGAGCTTCCAACCTGCTTTCACCATGGTTGGAGATCATTTTTGAAGCCTACATTAAATTATCAAACACCCCTCATAGTAGGACTGATGTGAAAATAATATTTATTCCTAATGCGGGAAAAATTTGCAGTTTATACGCTAGGACCTTAGACCAAAAACCTTGTCATCTTTCCCTTTAAAAATCTTAGAAAGATTAATTGATATCTATATTCGACAAAATATCGAACCAACAAGATTATCGAGAGCGCTACATGCCTATTGCAAAGGCAAATCTGGTAAGACAGCCGTGACATCTATGGTTTCAATAATAGAAAATACTTACATATGTGGTCATAACAACCGAATATCGATTTAGGCCGAATATAACATGCTTCGCCAGCCATCTCTGTTCTTCGCTAGCTGGCGCCAGTTAGAAATTCCAAGCGCCGTCAGGTTCCCCAGTACTTGGCCTTTCCACCGGAGGTTAGGTCTTCCTCTTCTGCGTCGTCCTCCAGCGGGTTCCGAATATAACACCTTCTCAGCTGGAGCGTGATCTTCCATTCGTTCGACATGACATAGCCAGCGAAGCCGCTGGATTTTGATGCGCTTTACTCTGTCAATATCGGCATACAGCTCGTACAGCTCATGGTTGTACCTTATTTGGTACTCGCCACCAACGCAAATAGGTCCAAAGATCCTGCGTATGACTTTTCTCTCGAAAACTCCAAGCATTCGCTCATCCGAGGTGGAAATTGTGCAGGCTTTAGCGCCATATGTTAGGACAGGCATGATGAGAGACTTGTAGAGTGTAGTTTTCGTTCTTCGAGAGGGGGCCCGATTTTCTAATTGCTTACTGAGCCCAAAGTAGTACCTGTTAGCAAGAGTGATACTTTGCAATATATCCAGGCTGACGTCATTACTGCTTTTAATGCTGGTTCCAAGATAGACAAAGTCTTTTACTACTTCAAAAGCGAGTTGTCAACAGTGACGTGCTGTCCAAGACGCCGGGACTCTTTGTTTGTTGACACTAGATACTTCGTCTTACCCTCGTTCACCGACCCATCCGACGCGAATCTCTTTCCAACTCTGAAAATGCTGCACTGACTGCTCGCGTGTTCATGCCGATTATGTCAATATCGTCGGCATACGCTGACAGCATGACACTTTTGTTGAAGATAGTGCCATTATGTCGTAGATCAGCAGCTCGTATTATTGAATTGTATTAAAGAAGTCGCACGATAACGAGCCTCTTTGTCTGAAACCCCGTTCGGTATTGAACGGTGCGGAGAGGTCCTTCGCAATTTTCACTGCAAAACGGGAGTTATGCAGTGTCATTTTACAAAGTCGAGGGAGCTTCGCAGGAATACCGAACTCAGACATTCTTGTGTGGAGGTAATCCCTTACCGGACAGTCGAAAGCGGCTTTATAATCAACAAATAGGTGATGTGTGTCTATCTGTTTATCTTGGGTCTTCTCCAGGATTTGGCGCAGTGTGAAAATCTGGTCGATGGTGGATTTACCTGGTCTGAAGCCACACTGATAAGGTCCAATCAGGTTGTGGAGCATGGGCTTCAATCTTGCACACAATACAATACACTGAGACTCCGATCATCAGGCATGCTTTCATCCGACCATATTCTGCTACTGAGCTAGTGCGTGCAGGCAAGCAGCTCATCGCCTCCGGTCTTAAACAACTTGGCAGGCAGGCCATCAGCACCTGCAGCTTTGTTGTTCTACAGCCTTAAAATGGCCGTTTCAACCTCGTCATAGTCGGGTGGTGGAACATCAACACCATCATCTGTAATTGGGGATATCGGGCAATCTCCTCCACTGGCGGAATTGTTCGTAGCATCGCCATTCAGTAACGTGAAAAAGTGTTCCCTCCATAGGCTCAGTACACTCTGGACATCTGTAAAAAGATTCTCATTTCCATTTCGACAAGGCGCTTGATCTTGTCGAAGAATTTTTGAGTCTCATTCTTGTCGGTACACATCTCTATCTCCTCACACTCGCGTCTTTCATATTCTCTTTCCTTGCGCCTAAAAAGACGTCTCTCTGCTCTCCTTTTCTGTCTGTACCGCTCCTTAACAGCTCGCGTTGCGCCTGCACGCAGGATTTTCCTGTGAGCGGCGTCTCTCTCTGCGGTAGCGTCGCGACACTCTTGATCATATCACGGACTTCTCTTGTTATTTGCGACACATAAACGTGTGCGCACCTTAGCTGCAACAAGGTAGTGATCCGAGTCGATGTTGGCACCACGGATCGATTTCACGTCCATCACACTGGAAGCAAGCCTTCCGTCAATCACCACATGATCAATTTGGTTTCTTGTTCTTTGATCTGGAGACAGCCATGTCGCTTTGTGGATGTCGAGATGCTGGAATCTGGTACCACCAATTACCATGTTTCGTGCTGCGGTGAAGTCGATCAGCCTCATTCCGTTATCGGAGGTGTTCTGGTGGAGGCTGAATTTTCCGACAGTTGGACCAAAGGTACCTTCCTTACCCACCCTGGTATTAAAGTCGCCAAGCACGATTTTGATATCGTGGCGGGAGCAGCGGTCATAAGCTTCTTCGAGGCGCTGAGAGAAGCTCTCCTTGGTCACATTGTCCTTCTCATCCGTCGGAGCGTGGGTACATATAAGGCTGATGTTGAAAAATTTTGCCTTGATGCGGATTGTGGCCAGCCGTTCGTTCACAGGCGTGAACTGTGAGACAAGATATCGTAGTCTCTTGCTTACCAAAAATCCACATCCTAATTCGTGCCTTTCAGCATGGCAACAGTAGTAAATGTCACAGGACGCTCTTTTGGAGCAGCCCTGTCCCGTCCATCGCATTTCCTGGAGAGCGGTGATGTCAGCTCTGTATTTTTCGAGGACATCAACCAGCTGGATAGAGGCACCCTCTTTATAAAGGGAATGGACATTCCAGGTGCATATCCGTAAATCATTGTCCTTTTTTCGTTTGCGGGGGTCATCAACAAAGGGGGGTAGTCCGTTTCCGAGGGATTTTTACATTATTCATTGGGCAGGTTTTTAATGTGGCGGGTCCCAAACCCAACGCACAACCTCTAAACGGGGAGATTTTCGCCACTCACTTCGGCCTCCTCTCAGCGGGTGCTAGGAGGACGTTGCCGGGTGGTCGCCACGTGGACGGCCCCCATTAATAATAATGAAAGCGCCATCACATAGTAAGCAGAGCAAGCTACATGACTACCTCTCATTAACAAATAGAGGTATCATCACATAACGCGTAGATCAAACTACGTGACAGCCAGTGAGTTGACTTGCGATGAGTTCAACAAAAATTGCGCTAGCCTCACTCGTTTGAGGTAGTTAGACACGTTACCTTGTGAAAACATCACCACACCAGACATATTCGTATGCCCTAGAGTTGCAGAAAATTCAGAAAACTGGGATTCTGCAATATTATGTCTAAAATTACAGTAAACGGAAGATATTAATAATTCTTGGGTTACAATACAAATTGACATGAAATGAGTGTATTTTCTTTACAAAATCTTTCTAATGCTAAATATTTTATATTATTTTGAATGAGGATAGCTGCCTTATTTTCGAAGTGTTTGATATAAAATAGCGTAAATCAATTTATTGAAAAATTGATAAATGTTGTAAAATGATTTTCTGAGAGAATCTACATCACCTTAATTTGTATACTTCCAGTTAACTTTCATATCAGTTTAAGCCATTTTCATTCTAAAATTATTACTTCACTACAGTCATTGGTTTGACCGAATTGCTTGAAGGAGCATAGACTGATTTTTCATAAACTATTGCAACATTCCTCGGATTGAGTTTGCAACACTACCTGGACTAACTTGTACAGAAGGAGCAATTTCCTCTAAAATCTTTGCATAAGATTTTAACATGACACAAGTAGTATTTGTGACATTTTTTGAGTTTGAGCTTCAGCTACACTTAGTTTAGTTACCACCACAGTTACTACATTTTTTAACAAAAGCATATTCTTTGTGGGATATATCACATACACACGTAGAGCGTAGCAAAATTTGGTAAGATTTATTAACAAAAAATGTTTATTCCTTCAAATTGTTCCAACCGACAGTAACATTTTGCAATGTAAAAACTTTTGAGTAGTTTTTCTTTTGAAAGTGATAATTTCATAATAGGTGATATCACAAGAATTGTTGCATTCGGAATAAGCAATGTCAATACTGAATGAATATAACACACACAACATTGTACACAACTTATTCGCTACAATTTTTTTGTTTAATAATTGACAACGCTACTACGTAAGTATTATACGATAACTGGGTAACGCTGTTTGCGCTTGTTTTTTCTCACGTTTCTCTTTTGCATTTTGCTTCATTCTTGCCTTTCACTTCAATTAAATTTTTTTTGTTTTTTTAAGTAATTTTCAGCAATTTTCTCTTGATGTGTATTGCTGATATTTTTGTAGTTATACGTTCTTAGTTCTGTTATATTGTTTCATGATGGTGATTGTTTCTTTTCTTCTTATTTGGTTCTTTGTTTATATATTTGTTACCCTACACAAGTGGACAGGTGTATTAATTTCGGTCAGATGTTTGTAACCATTTGAAGGAAGCTCTGAAACATCGTCTCTTTAGTCGACCTAAAGATGTACGTCTGTCTGTCAGCTGGCTGGGATCGTATGGTACTTGAACCAATAGATTGATATTATAATGTGTTCGGAAGAAATCGGTGCCACAGCCACTATTGCTATAGCTCCCATTCGAAGTCACGGACTTTTCTAAACATATTCGATACGTAGTTCACGCCATTATCTAATATGGATCCAGCAAAAAAAAATGCTAAGAAGGGCTAAATAATATGGCAATTTGCTCTTAAAAAATAAGCGTGAAACCACAATATAATGAAGTGACTATTCTCTAGTTGAAAGTGGACGCAGTTCTCGCATTATTATATAATTATATATAATCTTAAAAGTTTAAGATAATACCCTAAAGTTCGTTTTCTGCCAAAAAGATAGATATGCTGTAAATCGATCGATCCAGGCCGACTGTAAGGTATTTTTTAGTTTTGGGTTTTGTTGTGTGCTATTTATTATTTTGTTTTTGTTGTATTTTGGGTGTGACTTAATTCATGGTAATTATCGTTAATTTTTCCGGTCTCATAAGTGCATGTATATGAATTCTCACACATTTAATTTTTGTTGTTTCCAGTCCGAAAAATAAGAACACAAATTTAATCATCGTAGCCGTTATAGTTGTTATTTGTTTTCTTTGTCTAGTATAATAAATGTAGGGTTGTAGTTAGGTGAATCAGTAGAAACAAAAATTTTACACCATTAGAAAGATTATTAGGAACGAAAAAGAATGAATCTACAAACCTATTCTATTCAATTCCATACACAAGCTTGCAAGAAAAGAGCAAGAGATGCTTAAAGAAAAATTACTTATAGTTTTTGACAAGAAAATCTTTAAATTATATAGCATTGAACAATTTGTTTTCTTTTGAAAAGTGTGGAAGCAATATATATTTACAAAAAAATTATGAGATTGCTATTGTTGTTTTTGTTTCAAAATCCGTCAAGCAGGAAATTTGACTTATCTAACTACCATCGAATCTCAAAAACCAGACTTAATATAATTGGGTAATTCTTAATTCTTAAATCACGCGGTTTTGGCCAAAAAAAAAAGTTGGCTTTTATGAATCCGCCCAAATATTTTTTCAAAATCCTTTACGTAAAATACATAAGTTTACACGTGCATCAGGATTTATCTCGGAAAAATTTTTTAACGGAATGGTGTCAGGTCAAAGTTTTGAAAAATGACAAAGTTTTGTCAATTTCTGTGTTACTCACTCGCAATATCTCGGGTTCTACTGGTCCGATTTAGTTTGCTTGACAACCGTTGGATATATAATTTCGTATACTTTATTTCACTTATATATAATAATTTTCTACGATTTAAAATGAATGTATAAAATATTGAATGAAATTTTCAAACAGCTTTTTCATGCCCGTCCCCAGGGGTAAATGACATTTCTTTATGATTTTATATACATTTTTCATTACCGCGACCTACATATATGTGTATATGGTAAAATTTGCGAACTAACGAGCACAGCATGCATAAACACATGTACAATATGTACTATGCATTCATTTCAAATTCAATGTTTTTCGATAGCTTGCTGAGCTACTACAATACTTCACTGTATAAAACGACCGTAGAGTGATGTCGCCCCATCCTTTTTTGGCAAAAATTAAAAGGAGTTGGCGTATGGCTTAAAATTTTCGTATGTAAACTTTATGGACATAAACCAAGAAAAAAAAACGTAAAATGGGTGTGATTGGTTTATTTTAAAGCATACCTTCCTGGTGCCGTAGCTCAGTGGTTAGTGTGTTCGCCTTCTGATCTGTAGGTCGTGGTTCAATCCCTGGCTGATGCATAACCAATTTAATATCGATAAGATTTTTCTTTCGAACGGTACCCACCTGTCGGCAAGCAATTGGCAATTCTTCCGACAGTAACAACTTGCCATGAAAAAGCTTCTAAAAGAACTCTGTGACAAAGCTCAGAAAAAGTGATGTCACAAGTGTTCTGCCGTTCGGAACCGGCTAAAATAAGTAGGTCCCTTCTAATACTGTCCAAAATTTAAGACGCACAACAGTAATGGAAGAGAAGCTCGGTCAATGAGCCCTTTGGGGCTTATAGTGCCACATATTTATTTATTTTTTATTTATACCTTCCATTCAAACCTAATATCAAAAACGCCTTAAAAATGCCATAAAAAGCACTGATGGAAAAGAACTTTTAATATTTAGAACAGATTTTTGCATGCTGTGCTCGATAGTTCGCATATTCTACCATATACACATATAGGTCGTGGGAAAGAAAATGGAATATAAAATCTTAAAACAATCGCTCCGTTGTTTTGACAATTTTGTATTTTTTAAAAATGTAAGGCGCGTTCAATTTTCATTCAATTTTTTATAAATTTATTTTAAATGGCAAAAAAATGTAACATTGAAGTATATGAAATTATCTATCCAACGGATGTAAAACAAACTAAATCAGATCAGTAGAATCAGAGATATTGCGACTTAAGTAACACAAAAAACTTTGTCATTTTCCGAACTTTGACCTAACGGTATTCCGTTAAAAGAAATTTTCGGAAAGAAATCCATATACACGTATAAACTTATTTTACGTAAAGAATTTTTGTTTTATAATTTACGGTCGAAGCTGAGACTTCATCAAATCCTGAAAGGATTTCGATTTAAAAAATAATGACCCATTACAGAACTAGTCAACATATTTATAATATAATAATCTATAACTTATAACACAGTAATAATCAAAATAATACAATATAATATACATGCCACAAAAAGGATTGATTTATATATATTATATATATATATATATATATATATATATATATATATATATATATATATATATATATATATATATGTAATAGGTGCTACTTAGGACTAAGTAAGCAATTGAGAAGTCGAGCGCTCTCTCGAAGAACGAACACTACACTCTACAAGTCTCTCATCATGCCTGTCCTTACATATGGGGCTGAAGCCTGGACAAGTTCCACCCCGGATGAGGGAATGCTTGGAGTGTTCGAGAGAAAGGTTCTACGCAAGATCTTTGGACCTATTTGCGTACGAGTTGTATTGTGATATTAACATAGTAAAGCGCATCAAAATCCAGCGGTTGCGCTGGCTAGGTCATGTCTAGCGAATGGAAGAACACGCTCCGGATAAGAAAGTGTTATATTCGGAACCCGTTACCGTTACCGCCATTCCAAAAGCTAGACCAAACTGTCACTCGTTATGCTGCCACAAGTTCTTTAACCGCTTTTCTGGGGTTTTCGGAGTCCCAGATGCGACAGTTTTCCTTATTCACGTACCCAGACAAATAAAAATGAATCCCATCGCTCAGAATAATGATCCTGATCTTCTTCATACATTTCCAGCACCGAATGTACGGGGTTTTCCATGATCTAAATGCTTCAATTCTTACCTTATAAGCATGAGGCCAATAAATATGGTGCAAAGTGTTTTTGAATAGGATCATTTCCTGTGATCGTCTCGAAGTGGTCAAACCTGTCTTTTCAGCCACATTTTTAGTTACGGATGCGATATTTTAAGTTGACTTAGCTGGAGGAGTACGAGTTGGGGTCTTTAACATCACTAACTTGTACAAAACTTTAAAATTTACCGATTAATTTCACTATAGCGCTTGATGATGGCCAAAAATAGTACGAAATTTACAAATCGTGTTTGCGATATTTCCACCGTTTTTGTAGTGAAATTCACTATTTTAATGCGTGTATCGATCCATATCTGAAAATCTGTAGTTCTTGTTTGTCCACTACGTTGAAATATTCTATATACATACATTCTATATATTCTATATATATACGAGAGTACAAGGTGCGACAATTATGTATTAAGACTGTCTCTAGAAAACTCAATTAAAAAACAATATCTGCTAATTTTTCGGTATATTTATTCGAAATATTCTCCTCCTGATACAATACACTTGTTACATCGATTTAATAGTGATTCAAACGCGTGTTCCAGCTTATTTTTCGGAATTGCCTCCAGTGCCCTCATCGAAGCCCGTGTATGGTCTGAATGTCATCGAAAAAGCATCTTTTCAACATCAATTTCAGTTTTGGGAACAAAAAGAAGTCGCACGGTACCAAATCAGGTAAATACGGCGGGTGATTCTACACACAGACCTGATTCCGAGCCAAAAATTGACGAACAATGAGTGCTGTGTGACTCGGTGCATTATCGTGCAACAGAGACCAAGTTTTTGGATCGCGGTATTCTGGTCGAACACGACGGATTCTGGACATCAAACGCTTCAAAACTTCGAGGTAACATGCGGAAGTAACTGTTTGACCAGTTGGAACAAATTCTTTGTGGATAATTCCTTTGCTATCGAAGAATGTGGTGAGCATTGTTATGATTTTTGATGAAACTTTTCGTGTTTTTTTGGCTTGTGGTAAGTTTTTTGATTTCCATTCCGCACTTAGACGCTTGGTTTCTGGATCGTATTAGAAACACAATGTTTCATCACCCGTAACAATTGTTTTCATTTTCTGCAGCTGCAACCATGTGTCTAGAATGACTGACTCTCATTAATTTTTGGTCCTCGGTCAATGTGTGTGGAACAAATCTCGTACAGACCTTTGTTTTGCCCAAATCCTCGTAAAGAATGAGTCGGATAATTTCACTGTTGATGTTTCCTCTTCCATCATTTTCACTGAAGCATTGCGGTCTTCTGCAATAAAATCACGAACTTTCTGGATCGCTTCCGGCGTCCGCACTCAAATTGGCCTTCCTTCTTATATTTCATCTTCCAGCGCCTCTCTGCTATCCACAAACCGTTTATGCCATATAAAAACATTCATCACTCCGAATGTTTCTAACGCACTTTTACCAATTTTTGGGTGGAATTTAATGACCGCTCATTGCTCCACGTTAAGATTTCAACATCACACGAATAAACATTAAATATCAACCAAATGCCATGAAATTTTGACAGTTAGTAGAGGAAGGTTGAAGCTTCAAAACACATGTGCTCACACATAGATGGTGCGCTTGGTTGCTGAGATATAGTTCGAGTCTTAATACATAATTGTCGCACCTTCTATATTCATGCAACTAGCCATCTTTTTAAAGTGTACCTTACAATTTTTTACTTCTGCTTCCCACAAACCGCCCATAGGCGGTTTGCATTCGATAGTGTGATGAACGTATTGCGGTAAACGTATTTCTCTCTGTACCGCTCCTTAATAGCTCGCGTTGAGCCTGCACTCAAGGTTTTTCTGTAGGCAGCGTCTTTCTCTGCGGTAGAGTCTCGACACTCCTTATCATACCACTCATTCGTCAGAGGCCGGTAGTAACCGATTACCTCCTCGGCAGCAGTAGTCATGGAGTGGGATATATGTGTCCACCGTGCGCATGTATCATCAAGTGGGGGAGTGTTCTGCATAAGCAGATCCGATAGTCGAGTGGCAAATGCATCTGCTGTCTCTGGTGATCGCAGCTTACTGACGTCGAGCTTTCTCTGTGTGGGACTTCTCTTGTTATTTGCGACACATAAAGGTGTGCGCACCTTAGCTGCAACAAGGTAGTGATCCGAGTCGATGTTGGCACCACGGATCGATTTCACGTCCATCACACTGGAAGCATGCCTTCCATCAATCACCACATGATCAATTTCATGAGACAGCCATGTCGCTTTGTGGATGTCGAGATCCTGGGATCTGATACCACCAATTACCATGTTTCGTGCTGCAGCGAAGTCGATCAGCCTCATTCCGTTATCGGAGGTGTTCTGGTGGGGGCTGGATTTTCCGACAGTTGTACCAAAGGTACCTTCCTTGCCCACCCTGGTATTAAAGTCGCCAAGCACGATTTTGATATCGTGGCGGAGGCAGCGGTCATAAGCTTCTTCGAGGCGCTGAAAGAAGCTCTCCTTGGTCACATTGTCCTTCTCATCTGTCGGAGCGTGGGCATAAGGCTGATGTTGAAGGCCAGCCGCTCGTTCACGGGCGTGATATGTGAGACAAGGTGTCTTAGTCTCTTGCTGACCAAAAATCCACATCCTAGTTCGTGTCTTTCAGCAACTGTAGTATATATCACAGGACGTTTTTTTGAAGCAGCCCTGTCATCACATAGTAAGCAGAGCAAGTTACATGACTACCCCTCATTAACAAATAAAGGTATAGCGCTCAGAGCAAACTACATGACAGCCAGTGAGTTGACTTGCGATGAGTTCAACAAGGATTGCGCTAGCCCCACCCGGTTGAGGCAGTTAGACACGTTACCTTGAGAAAACACCACCAGATCACCAGATATATATATACAGACACACACACACACACAGGCGAACCAATTTGGCTTTAGGAGACATCGATCCACCATAGATGCAGGCGATAGAGGGCGTCAGATGGATGCATGGCGACAGAAAATATTGCGCAGTTGTCACATTTGATGTGCAAAATGCTTTCAACTCGGCATATTGGCCGTATATCATGAGGGCGCTGGAGGCGAAGAAAACACCTGCGTATCTGCTGTGGATAATAAACAGCTATCTGTCTAACAGACTGTTATTATACGATACCGACGCAGGTTCCAAAAGCTATGTTATAACGGGCGGAGCACCACAGGGCTCCGTACTGGGCCCGTTGCTATGGAATGTGGTGTACGATGGGGTGTTACACCTCTCGCTGCCAAAGCAAGCTTAGATAATTGGGTATGCGGACGATATTGCTGTGACGATCGTTGCGAAGGAACTTTACCAGATTCAGAGCATCTGCAATGAGACAGTGTCGAAGATTAAGGAGTGGCTCACGATGACAAAGCTCCAGCTTGCAGGACAGAAAACAGAGATGGTCCTTATTGCGAGCAGGAAAAAAATGGAAACAATCACCCTGAACATTGTCGGTTATAATGTCCCAACGCAATCGTCACTGACGTACCTTGGTGTGATGGTTGATGCGAGACTCAATTTCAAACCTCATATTGAAAAGACATGTAGTAAGGCGGTTGCATATAGTAAGGCTGCACATAGACAACGGCTCTGACGAGACTTATGGCGAACATTGGCGGCCCTAGCCAGAGTAGGAGAACACTCCTGACTAAAGTAAGAACGTCGGTATTGATGTATGCCTCGCCTATATGGGGAAGAGCCCTGCGTCAAAATACATATGTCAAGAACTGTGTCACATGAGGCGGTCGGTGTTATATCTGGTATTATGCCGCCAGACATAATGGCTTCAGAGCTGAGCAGAGTCTATAACAGAGCAAAAAGCATGAATAGGCAACTAACGGCAGATGAACGTAAAGAGGAGAGACAGATGAGCTTCGACGAGTTGCAAACACAATGGGACGACGCAGAAAAAGGAAGGTGGACGCACAGGCTCGTCAGGAACGTGCAAGCCTGGGTCGATAGAAAACATGGAGAGACAGACTTTTACCTGACGCAGTTTTTGTCGGGTCATGGCTGTTTCAGGGAGTACCTCCTCATATTCGAGCACGATGACTCGACAGAATGCTCCTGCTGCAGCAGTGTCGGTGAAAACCCAGAGCATATCTTTTTCTCTTGTTCGAGATATGTAGCACAGAGAGCGGATATAGAGAGGCTAATAAACGAAAGGATGACGCCCGATAACACTGTGAGCCACATGCTGCAATCGACATTGGTGTGGGCTAAGATGAAGGAATGGTCTGCAATAGCGCTCTAGGAGATCATGACGAAAGAAAGGCAGCGTAGAAGTAGAAATATACATGTAACGGATGAATAATCCTGTAGGGCGTGTGTGAAGTGTTACGTGTTCACTTTCGAATTTGAAATCGTACGAATTTACAAATGTACAAATTTCGGTTTTACGATTTGGTGATGGCGTCAACGTTGAGTCGATTACGTTTGAGGATGAAAATTTTTAAAATACATCCCCAAATTGACCCAAATTTAGTAGAGTTGCACGCAACGACAATTGAACATAGGAAAAAACTTTTGCAAAACTCATGAACTTCGAGGCAACAACAGTGCAGACATCGATCGAAAATCCATAATGTGGTTTTTGTGTTTATATGTTAATGTACGAGTTGTGTTACTTAATGTTGTGAATATGAATGTGCATTTACATATGTTTAACATGTCTATTATATATTTACATATGTGGAAAATATCAATAAAAAACTACATCAGTTGACAAAGCACTAACGAAACTTCGGGTAAAATTATGACATCAAATCAATTTTTGATTTGTATCATAATGTTATTTTACCATTGAGACTGCATGTATACGTAACATTGTGTTTTGCACAAATAAAATATTGAATGGTCGCCAAGTCTGCACCGTTTTACAGTTTCAGATTTTCTCTAAAAAAAACTTCAATATATGTATAGTCAGGTCAGCAATAGTCAGTCTCACCGTGACTTTTTTCAACCCAGGTTTGGATGTTCTTGATGAGCCTGTGCGTCCACCTCCTTTTACTTTCGGCGTCTTAAAGCTGCTGCTATTCATCCAGACTCGTCTGCCTCTCCTCTTTTCGTTCCGCATCCGTTAGATATCTGTGCAGGTTCTTGGTTCTGCTATAGACTCTGTGCAGCTTTGAGCGCTATTATATGCGGTGGCATGTTGCCGGATATAACACCTGCAGCTTCGTGCGACACTGGTCTGATGGCGCATATGATCCTCATAGCGCTCAGCCTGTATACTTCTTTCGCCTACTTGGCATACGTCTTTTGGCGTAGGGCTTCCCACCATATTGGCGCCGCGAACATTAGTATGGACTGGCTAACTTTAGGCAGTAGTGTTCTGGCTAGGTCATGTCGAGCGAATGGAAGAACACGCTCCAACTAAGAAGGTGTTATATTCGGAAACCGCTGGAGGACGACGCAGGAAAAGAAGACCTAACCTCCGGTGGAAAGACCAAGTACTGGAGAACTGACGGCTGGCTGGCGAAGCATGTTATTTTCGGCCTAAATCGATATTCGGTTGTTATTGCCACATAAGTAAGTATGTAAGTAAGTTCTGCTGCTCTCGCTGGGGCCTCAAATATTGTCCATGAATTTTGACAGAGCTGCTGTCGCCGTGGCCGCCTTACCACAAGCTTTTTTTTGTATGCGGCTTGAAATTTAATCTCGCATCGATCATCACGCTGAGGCAACTACGAGAGGTCTGCTTTGTGACTTTGTAGCCATTGCTATTCAGGGTGGCCGTCTGCTCTTTCTGCTCGTGATGAGCACTGCCTCTGTTTTTTCACCCAAAAGTTGTAGCTTCGTCGTCTTAAGCCATTCGTTAATTTTCGCCACTCCTTCGCAACAATATTGACGGTTATGTCCCCTGCGTAACCAATTATCTGGGCTTCTGTTGGCAACGGGAGATGCAGCACTCCGTCGGAGAGCTGTGCTACGGCCCAAGGATCGAGCCCTGCGGCACTCCACCTGTCACAACGTAGGAGGGCGGTCCCAGAACTACCCGAGTTAAAAAAGAACACACAACAAATTTGAGAAAATGTTTCTTTATTTCTCAACATAATCTCCTTTTAGCACTATACACTTTTACCAGCGATATTCTATAGCTTCGATACCCTGTTTATAGGATGAACTGTCTAGCTCATTAAAATAGCCATCTACCGCAGACGCCTTTTCATTGTTTGCAAACCTTCTACCACCAAGCCATTTTTTGAAATTTGGAAATAGAAAATAATCCGAAGGAGCTAAATCTGGCGAACTAAGTGCGTGCTGAAGCAATTCGAGCTTTAACTCATTGATTTTTTTACCATAGCAATAGTGGACGTGTGGACGGTGCATTGTATTGATGAAACAACAAGACAATGCTTGTTTGTCTTTAATTTCATCACTTAAACACTGCAACAAATTAGCATAATACTCGCCGTTGATTGTTTTTCCTTTTGGAAGATAATCAATAACAATTATCTCACGTGCATCCCAAAAAACAGACGCCATAATTTTGCCTGCAGATGGAACTATATTCGCCTTTTTTGGACACGATTCTCCCCTTTCAGTTCACTGTTTTGACTACTTCTTTGTCTCAGGTGTGAAGTGGTGGACCATGTCTCATCCATGGTTACGAATCGATGCAAAAACTCGACTTTATTACAGTGAAACATCGCCAACACTCTATAGAAACATCTTCACGACGTTATATTTGTTCTATTGTGAGCAAACGCGGCACCCATCTTGCACACAGCTTTTTCATCTCCAAATTTTCGGTCAATATACGATGTATAATACTTTTTAAAATGCCTGTAGTTTCACGCACCTTCAGCCGGCGATCATCCAATACCATTTTGTGGATTTTCTTGACCGTTTCTGGCGTGGCCACCTCAATTGGTCGACCACTACAGTGTTCGTCTTGGCAGCCCGTACGACCTCGTTTAAACTCTGCCACCCAATATTTTATGATCATAAACGAAGGAGCAGACTCCCTCAGAGTAGAATCTAGTTCGGCTTTAATATTCCTTGGACTGAGACCTTTCAAATGAAAGTATTGAATTACATAACGGTGATCAATTTTTTTCATGTTTACAAATTCAAGGAGGTCGTTAAGTTTCGATGGCCAAAAAAAAAAAATACTAAACAACGTGACGTTTTGAAACTTAAAACATATGTTTTATAAAGTTGCCACTTTTCACCAAAATAATTTTTTCAAACTACTGCCGCCTTCTATATGTCAGGTCGGGTAGCCCTTCTGAGTCCTTCGTCTGTGTCGGACAAATTCTTCGGCATTTTCTTCGTCAGCGGAGCCCATATAATGTGCGTTCAACGAATTCAATGCGTTCTATACATCTAGTGTAGCAACTACGCAGTACTTTTTGTTGCCGTGCATCCATTTGGTGCTCTTAATGGCCTTGCCCGTAATAACCATCAATCTTCCAACTGCGCCGATTGTGGCCTGATTTCGTTAGAAGCCAAATTGGTTCTCAGACAGGCCTGGTGGTTCCTCATCTAGGTGTTGCTCCAAATGAGCGCAGAGTTTTGCCCATCGCGTCGATCATGCAGAGTAGCTGATACGCACTCGGGTCACCTGCCGCTAGGATGATCTCCGACTCATTAATTGTCACCGACTTCTCTTCTAGGAATACCTCCGGACTTGGCTGGTTGGCTTGCTCCTGATCCGAAAACAGCATTTTCACCGTCCTTTCTACGAGAATAGGACAAGTTGAAGCTTGACCTATACCGCCTCTGACCTTTGTCATGACTACCTTGTAAGCATCGCTCCACGGGTTTTCATCGATCTTTTCGCAGAGTTCTTTGAAACATGCAGTTTTACTCCTATTAGTCGCTTTCTTGAGCTCATTGCGCTTTGATTTGAAGCATTGACGCAGTCCCGTATGCTCCTCTTTTCCTTGGCTTCTTTGAGAGAGACGACTAGCTTTATGGCACTCGTTTCATAGTGTGTTGATCTCCCCGCTCCACCAGTAGACGGGCCTCCTATAGGGGTTTTGCCCCTTTCTGCACATGGCGGCGTTGCAGGCTCAGTCGCCTAATACCTTGCTCAGTTTCTCCTCAAAGTTGCCGGTGTTGGACATGTGCGCAACAATTTGCCATGGAAAGCTTCTAAAAGAACTCTGCTACAAAGCTCAGAAAAAGTGATGTCGCAAAGGTTCTGCGGTTCGGAACTGGCTAAAATAAGTAGGTCACTTCTAATACTGTCTAAAATTTAATACGCACAACAGAAATGGAAGACAAGCTCAGCCAAAGAGCCCTGCGGGGCTTACACACACACACACACACATATATATATATATATATATATACATATATATACATATATACATATATACATATATATATATACATATATAATACATATATATATATATATATATAAATATATATATATATATATATATATATATATATATATATATATATATATATATATATATATATATATGTATATATATATATATATATGTAACACATTCGAAATGTATTTTATTTAGTATATGCAATAATACAAATGGTATTACTCATTAATTGAAATTGGTACTTCATTGGTAACGACTGTCTTAAGAGTGACGAGTGCGCTCAACTGCTTACCGCTGACGACTACCCGCAACTGCCTACCGGTGACTCGCAACTCAGGACAACTGCTTACCGACTGCGGGCAACTGCTTACCGATGCTACTTTGTTACATTCGGCCCTCCTGACCGTCATCTGACCCGGATGACACGAGATCATCATCCTCTGTTGATTGCCGCCAAAGCTTCATGTAATCGCAACTTGTAGATGTTGAATTTGAACCTTCGAATTCAGCTGCCTTTATGACGTCGTAACGACCTCCTCTTTTTACTTTGGTTACTTCATAAGGTCCCAAATATTCGTTTTTTAGTTTTTTTCCAGCTACGAATTGGGTCCTTTTAATCGCCACTAGGTCACCCGTTTTGTATGCGCTCAAACCTTTGCATTTTTTGTCGTGCTGCTTCTTGTAGTTTTCTTGCGCTTTCAGTATTTGTTGTTTAACCTCCTGTCTTAACTGCCGTCGTTCTTCGTCGAAACTATTTACTAATTCTTCTTCTAATGTTTCAAGTAGTCTGTCGTCGACTTTTGCTCTCATTTTCATACCGAGAAGTACTTCGAAAGGTATTGATTTTGTTGTACTGTGGACGCAGGCGTTGATTGTTTTCTGTACCTGCCCAACATACTTGTACCATTTCGCTGACTCATCTGACGAGAGTTTACTTATGACTGCAAGAATCGTTCTGTTGAGTCGTTCGACTTGGCCGTTGCCGCGTGGAACTCCCGTCGTTGTAACCACATGTTCAATATCTGCTTCGATACAAAATTCGCTGAATGCTTTCGACGTAAACGCTGTTCCTCGATCGCTGATGATTCTTCTTGGAAACCCAAATGTAGTGGACCAAAATTTAAGGTTATTTATGACTTCATCTGCATTCGTTGTCTTGGTCGGGAAAAGCCACACGAACTTACTAAATGCGTCAATCATGGCGAAAATGTATTTGTATTGTTTCGTTGTAATATCCATTGGGCCTAAGTGATCAACGTGTAAGGTGCACAGTGGTGCGTCACCTTTATCAATGCATTGTAGGTAGCCCTCTTTTTTGCCTAGTTTCTTGTTATGGATGATGCACTGGATACAATTTTGAATTCGCTGCTCTACTTTTTTCTCCAAATGCGGAATGAAATATTGTTGTTTAATACTATGAGCTGTTTTTTCCACTGAAAAATGACCATTGTCGTGTTCATTTTTAATAATTTCGTTTTCCATGGATCGTGGTACTAGGAGGAGATCATTGCCATCGACGCTTTTGTAGACCAGTCCACCTTTTATCTTGTAGTTGTCATACGACCCCATCTTAAGCGCTGCCATTATTGCTTTCACTTGATCATCGTTTTGTTGTAACTTACGTAGCCTTGCTGTTAGTTCGGAATGAACCATCATGACATTGACAGGATATCTGCTCAAACTATCGACGTGTTTCATTTGGTTTGCTGCTCTGTGTTCAACTGTGTAGGTAAAGTCTTGTATGTACATAATCCATTGTGCGACATCTCTGGGCACGTCCTTTTTTTCCACCGTTTGTTTAAATGCTGCGCAATCTGTGACTAACTTAAAACTGACGCCTAGAAAATAGTGCCTAAACTTTTTGAAGGTCAAATAAGCTGCTTTTACTTCTAGGATGTAGCTATGTTGCTTGCTTTCCTGTACTGAGGCTTTCTTGCTCCAAAATAAAACTGGGTGGAGACGACCATTGTATTTTTGCATAATTGCTGCGCCAAAGCCATGCTTCGATGCGTCGGTGTGCACCTCCGTTTCCGCCTCTCTGTTGTATAATCTGAGTAATGGTTCACTGGATAATTTGTTTTTAATGATATTTATCGCGTTGATCTGCTCAACATCTATTTTAAAAGGCACGTCTTTTTTTAATAGATCCGTTAAGGGACGAACTATTTGGGCATATCCCTCGACAAACTTTCGAAAATAACCAGTTAGCCCTAGAAATGATTGCACGTCTTTTAAATTTTTTGGTACAGCGAACTTTTGCACCGCGTTGCACTTTGTTTTTGCGGGGGTTATTGTCTCATTCTCAATGACATGTCCAAGAAACTCAACTTTTGTTTTCATAAATATGCTTTTCTTCCAGTTAAATTCTAAGCCATACTTCGCAGCCGTCTGAAGCACGCGTTTTAATTTATTCAAACATTCTTCTGCAGTTTCTGCGAAAACTACTATGTCATCTACATAGAGTTCCATCGTATTGCCGTTTACTAATTGTTGAAAAATATGAGTTATATATCTAATGAAACAAGCTGGCGAGTTACAAAAACCGAACGGTGCTTTGTTAAATTCAAAAATACCCCTTTTCGTTACGAATGCTGTAAATTTTTTGCTGCTTTCCTCTATTGGTACGTGAAAAAACCCATTTCGCAGATCTGTTACCGTAAAATATTTTGCTTTTTGTAACTTCTGCAGTACCTCGTCGATAATTGGCACTGGAAAGCCATCTTTAAGAACCATTTTGTTCAACTGGCGAAAATCGATGCAAATTCTATACTCGCCGCTTTTCTTTTTAGTTACCACGACTCTGCTCGCTGTATCGGAAAATGACTTTCTTATTATATCTTTTTGTAGCCATTCTTCTACTTGCTCGTTTACTGCATTTTCCTCTTCAATCGACAATCGACTTGGTGAATGTCTAAACGGCTTCATGTTTTCATTGGGAATAATTTTCATAAAAATAGGACATGTCTCACTTACATTAGCAACGTTGTAGTCTTGTATTAAATTGTTGACGTCATTCCTGTATCTTGAATCGACGTCAATTTCTGTCACGTTATAGACTATCTGCTCATTTCCCAATTGCTCGGCTTTGTTGTCTTCAAACACATACCCGTTTTCGTCTGCATGCAACACAAATTTGCTTATGAAGTCATGTCCGATTATGGCTTCACATTGTATTTTTTCATCTTCAATTATTAGAAATTCGTGTTCAGTCTTTATTTCATCAACACTTATCTCGCCACTGATAAGTCCTAAGGGTTTTGTTTTTATGTTACCAAGTCCAAGCAATACAGAGCAACTTGGCCGTAATTTTAAATCATTAAACTTTTTTTTATAAACGCCTTTTTGAATTAAAGACACGTCGGCACCGGTGTCTATTAAGCACTTCATTTCGATACCGTTTAGCAACACTGTTTTAAATCGTTTTTGATTTCTAATTATATTAACGTTTTTTTCACTGGATTTATTTGCGTGACAATTTTTTGCGATATGTCCGAATTGGTTACACTTAAAGCACTTTGGTAGCGTCTTGCATTCACTTCTTCTGTGTTCTTTCGAGCCACAATTAAAACAGTGTTTTTGTTTATCAGATGCTGCTCTGCTCATTACGTTATGTTTACTTTTATTATGTGTTTCTGTCTCACGCTGTATTATATGTTCGTAAATTTCGTATTGTTCCCGTAGTTGTTTAAAAGATTTCGCATTGTACAAATTAATTTTGAAATTGTCAGCTATATTTATGCCATCGACTATGTAACGTATAGTTGCGCGCTCTTCAATATCAGCTAAGCCTGCGATACGTTTCATATTTAAAACGTATTCATAAAACGATTCCGAATTTTTATTTTTTGTCTTAGTTAGCATTTTATGTATTTCAAAACTGTCGTATTCGCGCTCGAATTCTTTAATTAGTTTAGCTTTCAACTGCTCATAGTCGGAAACACTTTCTGTTTCTATAAATGATTTTGCGACACCTGTGATTTTGTTTCTTGCATGCACATACATTTGTTTGTCACTTAATTCATACGCGTCCGCGTTTTCTTCAAATATTTCGAACCATTTTTTCACTGGTATTTTTTCACCATCGAAATCACTAAGAATTTTTGCAAACGTGTCCACTGTAACCACATTTTTGTTTCTATCCTTGTCTTCTTGTATTTTTAATGTAAGTGCTTTTATCAATTCGCCCAATTCTGAGTCTGAAGGCATTTTTGTTGCAATTTTGTCACTTGTTTTATACGCTTTTTCGGTAATACTTTTTTTGTATTCCACACTTTCCACTTCCGCACTATATTGCGGCGAATTTGATTCGCTTCGACTTCTCGTTTTTTTACTTTCTTTCACTTCAATATTTTCTCTTCGTGATTCTCTCGATTTCGCTCTTGTTATATACGTTTTTCTTTGCTCGTTTTCGCGATTGCTTGTTTGTTCGTTATCGTCACTCATTTATGCATGTTATTTTTCTCGTTTTCGCTTTTTACACTTGTGTTGTGGCGAATGTGACTCGCTTCGACTTCACGTTTTTTCACTTCTTGCACTTCAATATTTTCTCTTTCCACTTTTCTCGATTCTGCTTGTATGTTTTTCTTTGTTCGTTTCGCGATTGTTTGTTGGTTCGTTATCCGCACTCATTTATGCATGTTACTTTTTCCACTTTTGCTTTTACGCTGTATTGCGGCGAGTCGGACTCGCTTCGATTTTTTTTTTTTTTTTGCGCTTCACTCTTTTCTCTTTGCTCTTCTTTATATACGTTTTTTCTTAGTTGTTGGTTCTTTATCGTCACCTACTTATGCGTGTTATTCTTCCCGCCAACAATGTTGCACTTATGTATATATTCACTTTTTACTTGCTTAACTTCATGCATATGTAAATGCATACAGTTATCGTTTCACTTTTTTGTTGTTTTTAACGGCAAATCACACTCTGGCTTTTTTTTTTCTTTGTACGCGGACGATCGTACGATTTTACCGCTAGCAACTGCAGCTTGCATTAAAAGTTTTTGGCGATTCGACTGTACACTGCTAGTTTGTTATGTAAACGTTTTTGAATTTAATGCGATTGGACACGGTTGAGCCCCCAAATGTAACACATTCGAAATGTATTTTATTTAGTATATGCAATAATACAAATGGTATTACTAATTAATTGAAATTGGTACTTCATTGTCAAAAATAGCAAGCTTTAAAGTTATAAATTGGACAGTTAAAAGTTCAAAATTTAAAATAATTGGACACCGCAACTTGGCAAATGGCGACTGGTAACAACTGGTGACGACTGGTAACGACTGTCTTAGAGTGACGACTGCGCTCAACTGCTTACCGCTGACGACTACCCGCAACTGCCTACCAGTGACTCGCAACTCAGGACAACTGCTTGCCGACTGCGGGCAACTGCTTACCGATGCTACTTTGTTACATTCGGCCCTCCTGACCGTCATCTGACCCGGATGACACGAGATCATCATCCTCTGTTGATTGCCGCCAAAGCTTCATGTAATCGCAACTTGTAGATGTTGAATTTGAACCTTCGAATTCAGCTGCCTTTATGACGTCGTAACGACCTCCTCTTTTTACTTTGGTTACTTCATAAGGTCCCAAATATTCGTTTTTTAGTTTTTTTCCAGCTACGAATTGGGTCCTTTTAATCGCCACTAGGTCACCCGTTTTGTATGCGCTCAAACCTTTGCATTTTTTGTCGTGCTGCTTCTTGTAGTTTTCTTGCGCTTTCAGTATTTGTTGTTTAACCTCCTGTCTTAACTGCCGTCGTTCTTCGTCGAAACTATTTACTAATTCTTCTTCTAATGTTTCAAGTAGTCTGTCGTCGACTTTTGCTCTCATTTTCATACCGAGAAGTACTTCGAAAGGTATTGATTTTGTTGTACTGTGGACGCAGGCGTTGATTGTTTTCTGTACCTGCCCAACATACTTGTACCATTTCGCTGACTCATCTGACGAGAGTTTACTTATGACTGCAAGAATCGTTCTGTTGAGTCGTTCGACTTGGCCGTTGCCGCGTGGAACTCCCGTCGTTGTAACCACATGTTCAATATCTGCTTCGATACAAAATTCGCTGAATGCTTTCGACGTAAACGCTGTTCCTCGATCGCTGATGATTCTTCTTGGAAACCCAAATGTAGTGGACCAAAATTTAAGGTTATTTATGACTTCATCTGCATTCGTTGTCTTGGTCGGGAAAAGCCACACGAACTTACTAAATGCGTCAATCATGGCGAAAATGTATTTGTATTGTTTCGTTGTAATATCCATTGGGCCTAAGTGATCAACGTGTAAGGTGCACAGTGGTGCGTCACCTTTATCAATGCATTGTAGGTAGCCCTCTTTTTTGCCTAGTTTCTTGTTATGGATGATGCACTGGATACAATTTTGAATTCGCTGCTCTACTTTTTTCTCCAAATGCGGAATGAAATATTGTTGTTTAATACTATGAGCTGTTTTTTCCACTGAAAAATGACCATTGTCGTGTTCATTTTTAATAATTTCGTTTTCCATGGATCGTGGTACTAGGAGGAGATCATTGCCATCGACGCTTTTGTAGACCAGTCCACCTTTTATCTTGTAGTTGTCATACGACCCCATCTTAAGCGCTGCCATTATTGCTTTCACTTGATCATCGTTTTGTTGTAACTTACGTAGCCTTGCTGTTAGTTCGGAATGAACCATCATGACATTGACAGGATATCTGCTCAAACTATCGACGTGTTTCATTTGGTTTGCTGCTCTGTGTTCAACTGTGTAGGTAAAGTCTTGTATGTACATAATCCATTGTGCGACATCTCTGGGCACGTCCTTTTTTTCCACCGTTTGTTTAAATGCTGCGCAATCTGTGACTAACTTAAAACTGACGCCTAGAAAATAGTGCCTAAACTTTTTGAAGGTCAAATAAGCTGCTTTTACTTCTAGGATGTAGCTATGTTGCTTGCTTTCCTGTACTGAGGCTTTCTTGCTCCAAAATAAAACTGGGTGGAGACGACCATTGTATTTTTGCATAATTGCTGCGCCAAAGCCATGCTTCGATGCGTCGGTGTGCACCTCCGTTTCCGCCTCTCTGTTGTATAATCTGAGTAATGGTTCACTGGATAATTTGTTTTTAATGATATTTATCGCGTTGATCTGCTCAACATCTATTTTAAAAGGCACGTCTTTTTTTAATAGATCCGTTAAGGGACGAACTATTTGGGCATATCCCTCGACAAACTTTCGAAAATAACCAGTTAGCCCTAGAAATGATTGCACGTCTTTTAAATTTTTTGGTACAGCGAACTTTTGCACCGCGTTGCACTTTGTTTTTGCGGGGGTTATTGTCTCATTCTCAATGACATGTCCAAGAAACTCAACTTTTGTTTTCATAAATATGCTTTTCTTCCAGTTAAATTCTAAGCCATACTTCGCAGCCGTCTGAAGCACGCGTTTTAATTTATTCAAACATTCTTCTGCAGTTTCTGCGAAAACTACTATGTCATCTACATAGAGTTCCATCGTATTGCCGTTTACTAATTGTTGAAAAATATGAGTTATATATCTAATGAAACAAGCTGGCGAGTTACAAAAACCGAACGGTGCTTTGTTAAATTCAAAAATACCCCTTTTCGTTACGAATGCTGTAAATTTTTTGCTGCTTTCCTCTATTGGTACGTGAAAAAACCCATTTCGCAGATCTGTTACCGTAAAATATTTTGCTTTTTGTAACTTCTGCAGTACCTCGTCGATAATTGGCACTGGAAAGCCATCTTTAAGAACCATTTTGTTCAACTGGCGAAAATCGATGCAAATTCTATACTCGCCGCTTTTCTTTTTAGTTACCACGACTCTGCTCGCTGTATCGGAAAATGACTTTCTTATTATATCTTTTTGTAGCCATTCTTCTACTTGCTCGTTTACTGCATTTTCCTCTTCAATCGACAATCGACTTGGTGAATGTCTAAACGGCTTCATGTTTTCATTGGGAATAATTTTCATAAAAATAGGACATGTCTCACTTACATTAGCAACGTTGTAGTCTTGTATTAAATTGTTGACGTCATTCCTGTATCTTGAATCGACGTCAATTTCTGTCACGTTATAGACTATCTGCTCATTTCCCAATTGCTCGGCTTTGTTGTCTTCAAACACATACCCGTTTTCGTCTGCATGCAACACAAATTTGCTTATGAAGTCATGTCCGATTATGGCTTCACATTGTATTTTTTCATCTTCAATTATTAGAAATTCGTGTTCAGTCTTTATTTCATCAACACTTATCTCGCCACTGATAAGTCCTAAGGGTTTTGTTTTTATGTTACCAAGTCCAAGCAATACAGAGCAACTTGGCCGTAATTTTAAATCATTAAACTTTTTTTTATAAACGCCTTTTTGAATTAAAGACACGTCGGCACCGGTGTCTATTAAGCACTTCATTTCGATACCGTTTAGCAACACTGTTTTAAATCGTTTTTGATTTCTAATTATATTAACGTTTTTTTCACTGGATTTATTTGCGTGACAATTTTTTGCGATATGTCCGAATTGGTTACACTTAAAGCACTTTGGTAGCGTCTTGCATTCACTTCTTCTGTGTTCTTTCGAGCCACAATTAAAACAGTGTTTTTGTTTATCAGATGCTGCTCTGCTCATTACGCTATGTTTACTTTTATTATGTGTTTCTGTCTCACGCTGTATTATATGTTCGTAAATTTCGTATTGTTCCCGTAGTTGTTTAAAAGATTTCGCATTGTACAAATTAATTTTGAAATTGTCAGCTATATTTATGCCATCGACTATGTAACGTATAGTTGCGCGCTCTTCAATATCAGCTAAGCCTGCGATACGTTTCATATTTAAAACGTATTCATAAAACGATTCCGAATTTTTCTTTTTTGTCTTAGTTAGCATTTTATGTATTTCAAAACTGTCGTATTCGCGCTCGAATTCTTTAATTAGTTTAGCTTTCAACTGCTCATAGTCGGAAACACTTTCTGTTTCTATAAATGATTTTGCGACACCTGTGATTTTGTTTCTTGCATGCACATACATTTGTTTGTCACTTAATTCATACGCGTCCGCGTTTTCTTCAAATATTTCGAACCATTTTTTCACTGGTATTTTTTCACCATCGAAATCACTAAGAATTTTTGCAAACGTGTCCACTGTAACCACATTTTTGTTTCTATCCTTGTCTTCTTGTATTTTTAATGTAAGTGCTTTTATCAATTCGCCCAATTCTGAGTCTGAAGGCATTTTTGTTGCAATTTTGTCACTTGTTTTATACGCTTTTTCGGTAATACTTTTTTTGTATTCCACACTTTCCACTTCCGCACTATATTGCGGCGAATTTGATTCGCTTCGACTTCTCGTTTTTTTACTTTCTTTCACTTCAATATTTTCTCTTCGTGATTCTCTCGATTTCGCTCTTGTTATATACGTTTTTCTTTGCTCGTTTTCGCGATTGCTTGTTTGTTCGTTATCGTCACTCATTTATGCATGTTATTTTTCTCGTTTTCGCTTTTTACACTTGTGTTGTGGCGAATGTGACTCGCTTCGACTTCACGTTTTTTCACTTCTTGCACTTCAATATTTTCTCTTTCCACTTTTCTCGATTCTGCTTGTATGTTTTTCTTTGTTCGTTTCGCGATTGTTTGTTGGTTCGTTATCCGCACTCATTTATGCATGTTACTTTTTCCACTTTTGCTTTTACGCTGTATTGCGGCGAGTCGGACTCGCTTCGATTTTTTTTTTTTTTTGCGCTTCACTCTTTTCTCTTTGCTCTTCTTTATATACGTTTTTTCTTAGTTGTTGGTTCTTTATCGTCACCTACTTATGCGTGTTATTCTTCCCGCCAACAATGTTGCACTTATGTATATATTCACTTTTTACTTGCTTAACTTCATGCATATGTAAATGCATACAGTTATCGTTTCACTTTTTTGTTGTTTTTAACGGCAAATCACACTCTGGCTTTTTTTTTTCTTTGTACGCGGACGATCGTACGATTTTACCGCTAGCAACTGCAGCTTGCATTAAAAGTTTTTGGCGATTCGACTGTACACTGCTAGTTTGTTATGTAAACGTTTTTGAATTTAATGCGATTGGACACGGTTGAGCCCCCAAATGTAACACATTCGAAATGTATTTTATTTAGTATATGCAATAATACAAATGGTATTACTAATTAATTGAAATTGGTACTTCATTGTCAAAAATAGCAAGCTTTAAAGTTATAAATTGGACAGTTAAAAGTTCAAAATTTAAAATAATTGGACACCGCAACTTGGCAAATGGCGACTGGTAACAACTGGTGACGACTGGTAACGACTGTCTTAGAGTGACGACTGCGCTCAACTGCTTACCGCTGACGACTACCCGCAACTGCCTACCAGTGACTCGCAACTCAGGACAACTGCTTGCCGACTGCGGGCAACTGCTTACCGATGCTACTTTGTTACATATATATATATTTATATTTATATTTATATTTATTCAATATAAATATTTCGATGTAATCTTGTAAAGGTTGGTTTTACTACAACTTAAGTGAAAAATTTAAGGGGGGGCGTAAGGGATAAACAGATTCGGAAAATCGATTTTTTTCTTTTTCATTTTGCAAGACAACGAGATTGCTGCCGGGAACGTACTTTATGGACCTGGGATCGATGATACAGTGTAAGTTACAAAAAAATATTTTTTTCTCACTTTTTGAGAAAGAAAAAACTTGAAACGTGTTTTTCTGAAAACCAATTCGAAGCCCGTGAACACGATCCTGCAAAATCTACTCGACCGATTCTTTTCAAACTCGAAACATACTTTCTTGGTATAAAATGCCTCCCCCTCCCGCTATTTACATTTTTCTATTTTCATATTAAGGTAGTTTGTCACCTAAAAAATAGCGGAAAATTTAGCGCGAAATCGCGTTTTTTACTTAAATAGGCCATGAACTGTTGAAAAACGAAAATGATAACTCAACAACGACGGGAGGGTGAGAATTAACTCATAATTTAAGTAAATTTAACAACATTTTTGATATCAGATAATTCTACGCCGAGTTATCTTGTTCACCGAACAACATATTTTTCAAAATACGTTTTTTGAAATGCTCTGTCACCGGCTTATATTTCAATATTAAATTACGAAAATTTAACTAAATATTCTCTAGATGATGCTTTATAATTAAAAAGAAGTTTGAATAAATTTGCTTAAGCTGTATCTCCGTAAAAAATCAGAGAAGAAAAGTGTTTTTTATTTCAAATTATCCCTTACTCTCCCCTTAAAGATCTAAGTTAGATATGCACACAATGAAACGCCGATATAAAGTAATTACTTAAACAGAAAGATACAATGAGAAAACAAGAATTTTGTTACGAAAAACTCTACGTATTTTGTTACGTATCAAATCGATCTTCAAAGCCGTAGTAACTATAACTATAAAAACTTTGGTATTTTATTTCCAAAAAGGATGACATTGAAAAATACAAAGAGCTGTATATAAGTATAATTTTGTAATTATATATGTATTTTATGTAATAATTTATATGTATGTATATTTGAAATTAAATTATGTGTTGTTAATTCATCCTTCTTTTTTCTAAAATTTCAGAGTCTAACTGGATGCTTACGTTATTTAGAGACAATGATATATTCCCTGCAGCTGAGCTGCTTTTAGATGTAAGTACTTTATAGTGGATTTAATTGTTTGGGAAGAAAATTTACTAAACCGTAAGAACCAAATCGACTACGCAATGGGATGGGTGAAAATGTTCGGGTCCAAAAATAATTAATCTGTTAATAGGAGCCGGCCGTGTTTAGGGCTACTTTAAGGACATTTTGCTCCCACTACGCTTTTCAGTTCTTGCAAGATATTCATTCACAGGATTTAATTTATGTTGATCGAAGAAGCTCCTTAGACCACTGTTAGGAAAAAATCAGAACAATTACAGAAAGGTAATAACTTTATAATAACGTTACCTCTTATTGAGATATGGGTGCCTGTTGTTTACACGTTCCTTTTTATACCCCGCACATTATTATAAAAGAAAAAAATATAATCCTTTTTATACCCCGCACATTATTATAAAAGAAAAAAATATAATCCTTCTGACCTTATATGGCCTAGTTTATAAAAGCTTCGCCCGTAAGAATGAATAACATATTTAATCAGATATGGCAATTTTTGGTTTATTTTGTAAAAGAATAAATTCAAGTCGTCGTGCTGAATTGGCCGCCATTTGCTTACCAAATAAGCTATAGAAGCACGGCTAGCGCTAACGTTGGCGTTGTCATTAAATTCCATATAGTAGAATTGGCCTAACGAGTTCTTTGTATATTCAACTGACAATCTTTGGTTGCATCGCCCATTTTGCCCAATAGTTCTCCTACATGCATATGGTGAAACATTGGCTCCTCCAACCCTCATATTGCTGTTTTTTTCAGCCCAACGTGCGGTGTGGAATCACTTCTAGATATTAAGTTTCTTTTTTCAGATCAAGGTACTTTTTAACTGCCGATGCTAATGCATGTAGAGCTGTTTTAACAACTGTCCTTTGATATACGCATGCTGAGAAGATGACAGCATATATTTGCTTTTAGTACATACATATATCTGAAGTATACATCTACTAGTCGCTATAGAGTATTGAGTAAAATTGGCAAAAAACTAATGGGTCTAAGGGCATTCTACCAGCTTTAGGTATGACAAAAATTCTAACTTGCCTCCATAACTGAGGAATATATCCCAGACTGATGCAGGCCTTCAACATCCGCATTAAAATGTTTGCATTAGATGGCATTAGCTTGTTAGGTCCAGCTGATTTGTACGCCTTAATGCCTTAATCGCACAAATAATTTTTTCTGATGTGACTATTAAGTTGTTAAGCAGGAGCAATTCTATCTTAATTGGCCCGTGGTCCATTCTAGATAGATCATCAGGAAAGGGTCGATTTATAGTTTAGCCAATCTGTATCAAGGCGACAACTTTTTGTGCTATTAAACAGACTACGACATTCCTTTTTAAAATTTATACTTGGTATAATTGAACTGTGGGTACCGTAGCTCAGTGGTTAGTGTGTTCGCCTTCTGATCTGTAGATCGTGGTTCAATCCCAGGCTGATGCATAACAAATTTAATATCGATAAGATTTTTCTTTCGAATGGTACCCACCTGTTGGCAAGCAATTGGCAATCCTTCCGACAGTAACAACTTGCCATGAAAAAGCTTAAGTAATGAATAAACACAGAATATCAAACCAATATTATTCCTATAAGATTATAATGAAATCATTCTAAGATTACCATTTGTTTACCCTTAGTAATATTGTCATAGAATAGCGTTTGCAAGGGGCTGTAATTCAAAAATAACAATTTAAAACGGAGCAACTGAAAAATTCAAAACAAATTTTCGCTTACGGTCTATAGATAGATATAATTTTTGTACTTTCATTGGAGTGCAAAATGAATATGATAGTATTTTGAAAGGAATTTTGTAATGTTTTTTTTTATTTTAATACTATGCATTTATTGTACCTTTCTACTATTCCGAGAAACTCACAATAAGTGTTCAAGTATTACAAACTAACTTAAAATTATGAGATATTCCCGTTGTTCCATCACAATTTGTTGAGTCGCGAGGTTTAGCAATTTCACAGCCTCAAAAATTGTGGGTACATTCAAATCCCGATGGATGTTAACGTTCCTCATGTATCAAGGCGAGTTTACAATAATTCGCAGGCACTTGGATTGTATTCGCTGCAAATTTTCGATATTTCAGAGAGATGCGGTGCCCCAAAACTGAATACCATAAGTCCAGATTGGCTTCAAGATTGCTTTATTCAACTTTGAGCTTTTGTGTAACAACCACCATAACCGATTAATTTTAAACTGGATCTGAGTTGTCCTTGCCTCTATGTGATTGTTCCAGCTCAGCCTTCTGTCGAGGTGAATACCCAAGTACTTTGTTGAGGAACATTGTGAAACTGATTGGCCATTTATTTTAAGTGGGGGACATGTATCTATCAGTAGTGTGAAGGTTACATGTACGCTCTTTGATTTATTGACTTTTATGAGCCGTTTTGATAACAAGATTTCGAGAGAATCGCCATGAGTCTACAGGAGTTTAGTAGCTTCTATGGGGTTAGAGCGAGAGCACAATATTGCCGTATCAGCAGAAAAGGTCGATATAAATGTATAGTGATTGTTGGGCATATCTGCAGTGTATAAGAGATACAGTAAGGGGTTCAAAACGCTTCCTTGTGGAACGCCAGTGTGAATAACCAATGGATTTTTGTATAATCCTTGTGATGTACGAGAAATTTTATTTTTCTTTTACTTATCAGAGTTACAATACGATGAACTTGCTCTATTGTGCCGTGCTGTTTTCTAAATCCAAACTGATATTGGGGAATCAGTTGGTTGATATTAATGAATGGAGTTATATTCATGACATATAGCTTTTTGAATACTTTAGAGAGTAGAGGCAGGAGGCTGATAGGTCTGTACGATGCAACTTTTGTAGGGTGTTTTCCTGGTTTTTCTATCATAACAATTTTTGAAGTTTTCCAGCATTTTGGACAGTGTTTAATATGAAGAATATCATTAAAAATGTGCTTGAGATGAATTACTGAAGCTGGATGTAGCTCTTCTATCATTCCTATCATTCCTATATAAATTAGGTGATTTTTTTGGGGGTTTACATCTTTGTAAATTGCTTGGAATATTTCCTTCTTTTTAATTTTGAGCGTTATTGAGCAAGGTTGAGAAGTTAATTTTAGTAGTGAAGACTGTGTAAATGGTGGATTGGGTGTAAACACACTTTTTAAGTGGTTTGCAAAAGCCAAACCTTTCTCACAGTTGCTTCTGGCCCAGTTACCGTCACTCAAACGGATGGGGGAATCATTGTAAATGTAATGTAAATAAAACAAATTAGTTCTGTGCTCTCGCATATGAAGAGCATCCTTTACAACAAGCCGTTAAACACCAAAATTGGTTCATATATACTATGCTGTTTAGCAGAATAAAATTGAGTCAATAATTTCAAGAAAACAATGTTTTGAATATTTTTGGTATTCAGGATATAGCAAAAAAGAAATTCACTAAACATATTATTCCCGATCCGGTCCCTGAAAGTAAAAAAAGTTCGTGCTTCTTTTGGATTGGTTCTAGGTTATTTTTAAAGAAATAACTTTAATAATGAAAAACTGGGAAAAGTGTACAAAGATACTGTTTTCAGAGATTTCACATATTTAAATGATATAAGAATTATAAAGTGGTTGATTTTATCAAATTTTTTTTTATTGAGGATTGTATATTTATTGTATATATTTTATTATGATATTGTTACGTTTTTATTCTGTGAATTCTATTTGATTCTGTTTAATTTTATTTGAATTAACCTTGTTCGATCACTGGATTCTGTCAATAATAATTGCAACGCTTATTTTGTACAATTATATAAAGCAACAATTTATTTAATCAACTCTGTTTACAATCAACTATTTCCAATAACTCTTTTAATCTGCTTGCAACTTTTGCCTCTGATACTGTTCGATGAGCAATGCGCAATCACTTTCGGGATTTGATTGATTCATTTCTGAACAGCTGGCCCTATTTATACTATGTGGCAACACTCCAGAATCTTCCTTTATCGTAGTCGAGATTCATCTCTTTCTTTCTCGTTGGATTGTTCTGGTTATCGCCTTTTTCTTTTTGTTGAAATTCGTTTTGATGCTGCCAATATTCGTGTCAGTCACAGTAGTGATGAGTAACCAACCATCGGTACTCTTTACAATATGTACATTAGCAATAAATGTAAAAGTTTGCACTTTTTTTGAATAATAAAAAACGACTTGATAAACATCATAATCATTTACTTCATCAAAATCTACCACTAAATTTAAGAATCTACCACAATATTTTAATCTCATCTATCTCTAAAAAATTTTTTTACATCCAAACGCTTTTCGTAATGTCAAACATTACGAAAACATACAAAGGAATTCACTTGTCACCGAGAAATATTTTTGCCCGTGTAAACGTGAACGAAACATTAAAAGGGAATTTAAAATGTTTATTGTTTTTCTGTCTAAATGCGGACTAACACAAAAACGAAAACAGTTGTTGTCATCCTTGAAGCATGCGTGGCTGCCGCATACACACACTCTATCGCTATCGTTGTGCATATGTCGCGCTTTCTTTCTCATTCTACCTTTCTCTATGCTATATCTTCCTTCCTACTCATGTAACGACATTTGTTTAAAATATTTCACACTCCATTTGCGACACCACCGCCTAAGAAGTTTTACTTCAAAAACAAATTGACCAATTTCTCAAATTTATTCACAATTCAATTACTTAGATTCAGATTCAGTGCATTTGGCATAGGTGGAAAGTACAATAGATGAAATTGTGCATCACTCATTGAACAAATAAAAGTTCTATATTGTAGTGGTTTGAAATGTTATTTTTAATCGATTTTTCGGAAAAAAAATCATATTTTTATTATGCAACCTTTAACCTCAGGTATTGTACTTATATTTAAACGAAATTGTGTTTGCGGAATATTTTATGAAATTTTGTAAAATATTTTAACAGGTAGACATATAGTTAGGTAGTGAAATATAGTAATATTTTTGCTTTTGTTATTCTATTGAAGGTCACTACAATTATGATTGGGCATACTAGTGTTACCGATAAGATTTTTCTTTCGAATGGTACCCACCTGTCGGCAAGCAATTGGCAATTCTTCCGACAGTAGCAACTTGCCATGAAAAGCTTCTAAAATATTCTGTAACAAAGCTCAGAAAAAGTGATGTCACAAGTGTTCTGCCGTTCGGAACCGGCTAAAATAAGTAGGTCCCTTCTAATACTGTCCAAATTTAAGACGCACAACAGTACTGGAAGAGAAAGCTCGGCCAATGAGCCCTTTGGGGCTTTAAGTGCCACATATATATATATATATATATATATAACATAGCGGGTGATGTAGCTCAGTGGTTAGTGTGTTGGCCTTTTGATCTGTAGGCGTGGGTTCTCTTCCCGGCTGAAGCATAAAAATTTAATATCGAATAGATTTTTGGAAAATTTCCTAAAAGAACTCTGTGACAAAGCTCAGAAAAAGTGATGTCGCGAGAAGTAGTAGTAGTAGTACCATATTAAATATTATAAGCACATAATTTTATAACACACATATATGTACATGTGTAACAAACGTTACATACGTTACAGAAACGCACTACAGGTGATGTTTGAACACGAGAAATATTTGTTATTACTTTCCGTCATTATATAAAATGATTATAAACGGAAAGCAAAAACAATAATTACCCTGCAGTAAAACTAAGATCTAGTACGGATATGTACTTAATGGCTGGAAGAATGAAAAATAAAGAATAATAAAAAATGGGTAAAATGTCAAATAATTTAAATGAATATGTACATGACAATTATAATGCAATGAATGAAAATTAAAAATTTTTAATTCGCTTAAACGTCACAGGGTCATGTGTAAATTATGGAGAGAACACCTCTCCACGTTACTGAATGCCGATGCTACGAACATTTCCGCCAGTGGAGGAGATTGCCCGATAACCCCGATTACAGATGTTGGTGTTGATGTTCCACCACCCGATTATGACGAGGTTGAAACGGCCATTTTAAGGCTGAAGAACAACAAAGCTGCAGGTGCTGATGGCCTGCCTGCCGAGTTGCTTAAGGCCGGAGGCGATGAGCTGCTCGCCTGCACGCACCAGCGCAGTAGCAGAATATGGTCGGATGAAAGCATGCCTGATGATCGGAGGCTCAGTGTTCTCTGTCCCTTACATAAAAATGGAGACCCCAACTACCGTGGAATAAATCTCCTGAGCATCGCATACAAGGTCTTATCGTTTGTATTGTGTGCAAGATTGAAGCCCATGCTCCACAACCTGATTGGACCTTATCAGTCTGGCTTCAGACCAGGTAAATCCACCATCAACCAGATTTTCACACTGCGCCAAATCCTGGAGAAGACCCAAGAAAAACAGATCGACACACACCACCTATTTGTTGATTATAAAGCTGCTTTCGACAGTCCGGTAAGGGATTACCTCCACACAAGAATGTCCGAGTTCGGTATTCCTGCGCAGCTCACTCGACTTTGTAGAATGACACTGCATAACTCCCGTTTTGCAATGAAAATTGCGAAGGACCTCTCCGCACCGTTCAATACCAAAGGGGTTTTCAGACAAGGAGATTCGTTATCGTGCGACTTCTTCAATCTTATTATGGAGAAAATATCACGAGCTGCTGATCTACGACATAATGGCACTATCTTCAACAAAGTGTCATGCTGTTAGCGTATGCCGACGATATTCACATAATCGGCATGAACACGCGAGCAGTCAGTGCAGCATTCTCAGAGTTGGAAAGAGTGTCGCGTTTTATGGTTCTTACGGCGAACGAGGGCAAGACGAAGTATCTAGTGTCGACAAACAAAGAGTCCCGGCGTCTTGGACAGTACGTCACTGTTCACAACTACGCTTTTGAAGTTTTTCGCAGCAGCACTAATTTTATATCGGGACTCGCAGCACTATTTCTATTTCGGGACTCGCAGAGCTAACTTTCATGATCATATAATAAACTATCATTTTATATTGGAATGTACTAAATCTCGAGATCATTAACGAAACTGTAGTTCTCTTATTCTCTCTGATTTAGTGATCATACATGCAACTGTAAACTCTCTCATTGCAGTTGACTAAATTTTTACCTATTTCTTTAATTATCTCATTCTTATGTACATATAATCATAAGCATAGCCTAACTTTAATATTCTACAACTGTTAACTTCACTTCTACTGCGACCACGAATCAATAAAGTTATTAAACTTCTTTAAGAGTTTATAATTTTAATTTTTGCAAATAGGTGGAGCAAATCAGCTCTTCCTCGAAGCAGAAGTAGTAAGGGACTTTGTCTATCTTGGAATCAGCATTAACAGCAGTAATGACGTCAGCCTGGAGATCATGCGAAGGATAACTCTTGCTAACAGGTGTTACTTTGGACTGAGTAAGCAATTGAGAAGTCGAGCCCTCTCTCGAAGAACGAAAACTACACTCTACAAGTCTCTCATCATGCCTGTCCTAACATATGGCGCTGAAGCCTGGACAATTTCCACCTCGGATGAGCGAATGCTTGGAGTTTTCGAGAGAAAACTCCTACGCAAGATCTTTGGACCTATTTGCGTTAGTGGCGAGTACCGAATAAGGTACAACCATGAGCTGTACGAGCTGTATGCCGATATTGACATAGTAAAGCGAATCAAAATCCAGCGGCTGGAAAATCCAGCGAATGGAAGAACACGCTCCAGCTAAGAATTTGTTATATCTGGAAGCCGCTGGAGGAAGACGCAGAAGAGGAAGACCTAACCTCCGGTGGAAGGACCAAGTACTGGAGAACCTGATGGCGCTTGGAATTTCTAACTGGCGCCAGCTAGCGAAGAACTGAGATGTTAAACGTATCTATGACAGACTCCTACTAATTTTCTCTTGTTAACATTTTTTAGAAACATGCTTACCCACTATTTCAAAATAGAAAATTTGTATATTTATAATTCATAAAATCAGCTTGTGCTCGGACCACATTATCCACTTACCCCATATCTCTATCCTTTCGATGGACTACCATTCAAAATTCCTATTTTTGTAAAATACGCTCCCAAAACTCCAATGATATAAAATATGTAAGCGAAACCCATTCTTTTATCATCATAATATTTCTCCCGAGCGTACTTATACTCTATGTTCATCCCTTAAGATGTCATACAAAATGAACAAAAAAGATGAAAATTGATAAATAACTAGCCAGGAATCGCTTCTAGGAAGGTCAAATGTATATCAAACTACCATAAGTTTTAAGTCTTTAATATTTCTCCCATACCTACTTATCCTCTATCTCAACACTTCAAGGGAGGATCACACAAATTTAATCTAGAAAAACAACAACAAAAACAACAAAAACTTCCACGATTCCACTAAGAGCGTAAAAATTATGACGAACCCTTCTTTATTTTTGTACCTCAACATTTCTCTCCAATATACGACCCTTTACTAGAGCCCCCATATAAAATGGATAGAAGAAGAAAATCTGAAAATCAACTCATTTCTAATTGAGTTAAATAAGTGAACATTTATTTTTATTGAAAATGTGAACCCAAAACTAATTTCTATCCGTGTTCAGTACGTGAATGTTTTAGCGAAAAAAATGTTCACGTACTGTATGGCAGCCCCCTTAATGGGTGCAGATAGTGGGAAGCAAAGTTGGCGAAGTAAAACTAATGGTTGTCGAAGTCAAATTCACCTTCCACTTTGGGGATGCAGGTAAATATGGGGTTGGCATGGCAAATTAATGGCGTTAGTCATATATTTTACCCTTTTAGCGGCACTTTCGGAGTGCTGGGAGCGAATATTACAAATATTTTAGGGAAGTCCTAAGTTTGAGTCTTCTGAGTTCCAAAATGTCATTTTTCGAAGCTAAACTTTTTATTTTTTATTACAGTTATTTTCCAAATCCAATATTTCTAGCATACGAGAGCTAGTATTTGCGTTCAGAAAATTTCTCCCATACATTTGCTGCCACCTTAATGTGTTCAATAATTCGGCATCATACTGTAACGAGTATCGATGGTTGATTATTCATCACTAATTGTGAATTGCTCGAATAACGGTAGCATCGAAACGAATGTCAACACAAGAAATAGGCGATAACCAGAACAATCCAACGTGAAAGAAAGAGATGAATCTCGACTACGATAAAGGAAGATTCTGGAGTAATGACGCAGAGTATAAATAGGGCCAGCTGCTGTTCAGAAATGAATCAATCAAATTCCGAAAGTGATTGCGCATTGCTCATCGATACAGTATTAGAGGCAAAAGTTGCAAGTAGATTAAAAGAGTTATTGTAAATAGAGTTGATTAAATAAAGTGTTGCTGTATATAATTGTACAAAATAAGCGTTGCAATTATTATTGACAGGATCCAGTGATCGAACAAGGTTAATTCAAATAGAATTAAACGTTCACAGAATAAAAACGTAACAATTGATGTCAGAAGTGGGATTCTGTAAAGATGGTGAAAATTGACCAACTAAAAGTGGACCAACTAAAAAAATGTTGTCAGATATGAATCTATCGTCATCAGGTACAAAAGCAGAACTGCTGGTGAGGCTAAGGCAAGCCAGGGTTCTTTGAGGAAGCCGAGATACATGCAGTCGTGCATGCCGAGGAGGAGAGCAAGATAGATTCGATACACCATGATGTAACAGCTACAAGAAAACTCCAAGTTTCAAGAACATTCAGCTTAATTGCGTATGAAAATTCAAGAAGGATGTCTCGCCAAGAAAACTCAATTGGGGAATTCCAGAAATCAATTGACTCCAAGTTTCAAGAACATCGAAAATCTGCAAAAGTAATTAACACTAGATTTCAGGAAATTTCCGGAACCATTAATGAAAAAGTCACGGATCTGAAGGAACATGTAGATGACTTGGAAGATAAGTTCGAGAAATTACAGCACGAACTCAATCAACTAAAAATAAGTGGACCAGCCACATCAGTAATTTGAGATTCAAGCACAATAAAACTAAAGCCACCAACATTTGACGGAAGCACGCCATTCAATATCTTCAAGCTTCAATTCGAGATAACAGCTTCCAAAAATCAATGGGATGATAGCGACAATACCCCTGCTTTAATAGTCGCATTAATAGGCAATGTTTCCGAAGTGTTACAAATGGTTGTAGAGAAAGATTGTGGTAGCTACCAGTCACTGATGGACACACTCCAGCCAAAATATGGAAATTAATATAAGAGTCAATTGCATCGAGTGGAATTAATATCGCGATTGCAATGGAGTAATGAAAGCCTTCAGGAATTCGCTTCCGATATTGAGCGTTTATATCTTCTGGCGTTCTCTGGTAACTCGGAAGAATTCATCGAGAAAATGAAAATAGAGGCATTCATAGATGGTATATGTGACGGAGAAACTAAGCGGCCCTAGTCATGTCACCAAGGAGTACATATGCGGACAAAATTGGTAGTGCTTTGACGTATGAAGCCGCCAGTATGATGTGTCGAACAATGCTACGAGTACGCCAACTAGAAGCAGAAACAGCAGATCTAGTTGAAGCAGTGTATCAGGCAGTTGAATCAGTAGTGCAGCCCGAAGCAAGAACAGCAGGTCAACGCGAAAACAAATTTAATGGTAAGTGCTTCATTTGCGACAAACGAGGACATATAGCGCGTGATTGAAATCAATCGAATATGAGGCCTAAAGGAAGAACAAGGAATCAACGCAAAAATAAAATTGCCGGTAAGTGCTTCATATGCGATCAAGAATGACACATAGCGCGTAATTGCCGTCTACGACGCAAGCAACAAAGGTCGAATTCACCAGGACAACGAAAGGAAGATCGATATGTCAGTCATCGTAGTAAAGCTGATACTTCATCTCGTCGTACTTGCACCGTGGATAGAAAACATTGTTCTAGGGTAAGAAGCCAGAATCACATTGTCAACCTACGACTTAGGAATGTCTTGCCGGAAGAGTCATGGACACCCGAACGAGTTCAAGAAGATCAGTGAAATGACCCAGATCTCGCAAAGATTGTGAAATACAAGGAGCAGGGCGTACGTCCAGATTGGCAAGAAATGGTTAATGAGAGTCCAATAGCAAAGGCATACTGGGCGCAGTGGCAAAGCCTGCACTTACGAGACGGATGTTTATTCCGAACATGGGAAGGTGAGAATGGAAAAACCACCATTGATCTTCTAGTGGCACTCAAGGCAAGAATAAACGAAGTGATAGCTGAGTATCATAATGCTTACAGTGGAGGGCATTTGGGAATCACCAAAACCTTCGAGAAAATAGAGAAGCGATTTTATTGGGTTGAATGCCATGACCATGTCGCTGATTGGATTCGGAAGTGTGAGCAATATCCAATGGCCAAAGGTACCAACATACCGTGGGTGCTCCATTTGAGGGAATTGCTATGTACATAGGTGAACCATTTCCAATAAGCAACGCAGGGAACAAGTATGTTCTGGTAGTTACAGATTACTTCAGTAAATGACCTGAAGTATACCCCATTCTAAATCAAGAAGCTAGTAGAGTAGCCAGTGTATCCGTAAAGCAATGGATTACGCATTTGATGTGCCGCTGGAGTTACACTCAGACCAAGGCCGTGTTAGTTGTAATCCAGGAGATGTGCCGTATGTTTTGTTGGGCATGCACAAAACTCGTACAACACCTTTGCGTTCACGATCTGATGGCATGGTATTCAACGATTTAACCGTACCTTGGAGGAATATTTGAGAAAAGTCTTAGATAAATACCAAAGAGATTGGGATGTACATATACCAATGTTCCTCATGGCATATCGATGCGCACAACCCGATACGACGGTTACTACACCAGCAATCGTAATTTTTGGAAACGAGTTAAGGCTGCCAGCTGATTTAAATTTCGAGTCGCAACAACAACGGGATCAACCGAAGTCAACTACACTAGCGAAAAGTGGGAACAGTTGGATGAAGTATATCAGATCATCAAAGAGCGGTCGGAGATGGTAAGCGACAAGGTGAAGGCCAGGTATGACTTGAAAGCAAATTCCAAAGGGTTCTATGAAGGAGAGCTTGTAATGCCTCATAGTCCACAGCGTAAGAAAGGCTTGTCTCCTAAGCTACAGAGTCATTGGAATGACCATAAGTGATAACAACAAAAATTTATGACGAATTCAACGTGCGTGGAACAAAAGCGCAAATTTTAAAGTAGTGCACTTGGAGCGACTTGCGCCATATCAGGGGGAAGGATAGAAACTTGTTCGGGATGAAAAAAGTTAAGGGGAGGGCAGTGTAACGATTATCGATGGTTAGTTGTTTATTACTAATTGTAAATGGCTCGAATAAAAGTAGCATGGAAACGAATGTCAACAAGAAGGAATAGGCGCTAACTAGAACAAGATAACGAGAAAGAAAGAGAAGAAACTCGAATACGTTAAAGGAAGACTCTGGAGTATTGCCACAGAATATAAATGAGGCCAGTTGTTGACAAATGAAATCAATTCGATTCCGAAAGTGATAGAGGCAACATAAAACTTTCAACTGATTGAGGCAACATCACACGATAGCAGGTTAAATTAAAAAGTAAATGTAAATAGTTGATTCAATAGAGTTGATTAAATAAATTGTTGTTGAACATATTTAGTACAAAATAGTTGTTGCAATAATTATTAACAGAATCCAGTGATCGAACAAGGTTGATTCGAGTAGAATTAAACGATCACAAAAATAAAAACGTAACAATACAACAACTCCTCTATTTCATGTCCATTAACATTGGATGCCATGTGTACCGCCGTGTACCGAATAAAATTATATTGTCTGTGTGCCACGTGCACCGCCTGCTTTCATAGTATATATAATTTCATAAATAACACTTGTATATATAATACTATTCACAAATTTGATTTACACCTACGTGTATTATTAAACCTGTTATTAATATATACTGAATTTGTATGGTGGCACACAATGTGTTAAGGTGAAGTGAAATCCGATTTTTAATGATTTGGGAACTCCTGTAAAAGTTGCTGTTTTAGATCAAGAGTAAAAGCGCAAAATCAGGATTGTTGATATTTTCAAAAATATCGCTTTTCGATATATCGAAACGGCGAAATTTATAAAATCGTCATATCGATAATACCGTTTTTAAAATATTGATATATTAATACATCCTACAAAAAAAATTTGAAATTTCATAGCAATATTTGAGAATCCTTGTTGAATAGCAGTGAAAAGAAAAGAAGAATAACTTAGAATATGAACGTAAAACGTATTTAAGTAATGTTTTCAAATATGAATGTATGTAAAAACATATTTTATAACATAAGGATATGTACTCATTTATTCATATATATACTTATTTGACACACAATTATTTATATTTATATTTTGACAACTTATCGCTTATGTGCGTAATGCTCAGTTCAACACGTTTTCATCATAATTGCTGATGTCAAAAGGTAATCTAATTCACCAATATGGAAAAACCAGATATAAAAAAAAAATCAGTTCAAATTGTTATATTATGTTATGTTATATTATATTATATTATATAAATCAGTCATTCAATGAGAAAAATATCACAAATTATGGGTGTTTAATAAAAAGGAGTTCTCACAAGCTTGACAAGAAACACTGAAACGAATTCGTTTAATGACAGAACATACTCTGATAGACCCAGAAAAAAAACCAAACAGGATGATCGTCTGTTACAAATGACCAGCAAATGGTATCGATTCAACACTGTGCCAGATTTTCGAACCGAGATTGAATCTTATCTTATCGAATGCATTCTCCGAAATTCCGGTGGTAAGTTTGTTGAATGAATCCGGTTTGTATGGTCGAGTCGCTGTCAAAAAACTCCAAAAAAACATTATTGCGACGACTCAAATGGGCAAAAGAATATTTCAATTGGATCAGTGTGTTGTGTACTATTTTTCCACAACACTTACTAAGTACCTAGCTCACAAGATTAACACCTAGACCTAAGCTCCTAGATATCCCTCGAGTCTAACACACTCGTTGACTGAAATAAAACAATTATATTTTATTAAGGATACTTGCGGTTTCTACTTTATTGGTGGTGTTATTCACTTTTACACTAATACTGGAGGGCCTCGTAAGGATCGCAGTATTTACACTTTTACTTAAACTTTACACTAATACTGGAGGGCCTCGTAAGGATCGCAGTATTTACACTTTTTCTTAAAGCTAACACTTCGGTGTAAGACTCACAACTGAACAACCACTGCCTTCAGTAAGCTGGCAGCTTATATCCATTTTTCTAACATTAGCCACATATCAATCTACCCACATACCAACATATAACATACCATAATATATTCACACCACTTGTGTTTATGTATGTACTATATGTGTTTATGTACACGATCGATGCACTCTCCATGTGTATATATTCTACATGAGAAAGCAACTTTTTGATATTCTCACATATGAGTAGACCGCGTGATTTTAGTTGTCATGTATGCTTGCACAGGCATGCTTACGTAAGTGCAGAACTACGGATTGTGTGGGAAAGTGCTTTGTCACCATTTTCACACTCAGTTGCAACTCAGTTGGCGCAATGTTCTGACATTCCACAATTATAAGTAATATTAGTATGGATTGTGTATATCACAACTTCGAGCAATCTTGGTATGTGTATTGACAAATGTGTAGTTCCCAATTTCGGGAAATATGTCGCGAGGCAAAATATGCATATGTGCATATTTCATATTTTGGCTCGCAACATCCCTCCCTTCTCTCAGGAAGAAAAAATTATCATTATGAAATAATAATATTTTTTTCTTATAAGGAAATAGTTAAAATTATGCTTATTTTGTAAAATTTAGCACAATTAAAAATGTATGATACTATTAGGAATAAAATACGAAGTATTATGTACATATATGGTTATTGGTAATTCGGTGATTATGGTGCCGATGATGACGATGAGTTTCCTGCTAGTTGTTGTCTGCTGTACTTAGCTTTTTTTTTAATGGTTTTGTTGCAGATTTTGTTGTTGAATTCTAGTGATGCAAACAGTAACTTCTCCTTTATCAAGGTTCGATTTTTGTTTCGGAAATTAGAGCGAGATTATTTACATTTAGTTGATCTTCTGGATGTTTTGTCATGGAATCGTTATCTGGATTATTATTGTGGAAAGTTGGTTTGGTGTGCTTGTGGGTGTGCTTCGGTTTTGGTTGCATAGCTGTTATTGTTGATGTCTCAATATTAGTTATTAGCTATTGTTGATATCTCATAGCTATTATTGTCACGCTGTCTAGGTACGCCAAAGTTATTTGTTGTAAATTTTATTGTTTTGTAAGTTTTTTTATGGGTACTCGCTGTATTGGGCCTGCTTTGTTTTCTGCTATGGGTTTATTAGTTCTTTACTGCCTCAAGGATAGTTTTGTGTCATCTTTCTCTTGGTTGTTACTCTTCTTAAAGCTGTTAATGTTGCTGCGTTTGCATCTCTCGCAATTTCACAGTATGAGTTGATTTTGGATTCTCGTGGACATACTGCTGCTCTCTTGTGTTTGTAGGGGAATTACCAGATTCTTTTTCAATAGTAGATCACTTGCATCTACTATATATATTATAACTACTATATCTACTATAACACTCATTTAGTTAGTTTTTCTTATAAGATATACATATATTCTTAATTAATTAACTTCTTTTTTTTTTTTTGCAATAATTATTTATAATCTATACTTAATTTTTTAAAAGGTATTAAAAATGCATTGTTGTTTGGACAAAAATATAGGGACCACATTGCATTTTCTCTTCATATTTGACCAACTTTTCGTACTTGTAGCTGGTACGATTTTCAATATTATCCGTTGAAAACGGAACGTGTTTTGTTACATATATTTCATCTTACTTTTACGGATATATATATTTGTTTTTTTTTTTTTTTTGTTTTTGTTCTGTTTTGTATTCAACCTAGCTAACCTATTGCTTATTTATCATATTCCGTCATATAAATCCTAACGTGTTCTTATTATACTGTATTTACTGTATATTTCTAACCCTCTAGTTGTCATTTCCTTAAAATATTGTACTATTTTTGGATGCATCCTCTAGACTTAGCCTCGCACAGTGCACATGAGTATCCACACACCGAATTACAATTCAACGCGATGAATTGCAACAGATGTCTTTATACGCATGAACACTGCGCCTACTTCTTTCTAATTTGCAAAATATTCTAAATTTTTACATTAATTCCATATATATATATATATATATATATATATATATATATATATATATATATATATATATGTATATATATATATATATATATATATATATATATTTTTTTTTTTTTTTTTTCTTGTGTTCCAGCGTTGATGCTGCACTTTATCCACAGTTTACTACTTTCCAATTTCGACTTCAGCCATCTCTTTAGTGTACCTATATTTCTTGAGGGACCCTGTATTCTCGTACGATAATAATGGAGAACATTTTAGTATTTTAATGTATTTTTTGTATATTTTAATATTTTATTTTATTATTGTCAAAAATGATGTAAAAGGAAAGGAAAGGAAAGGAAAAAGAAAAAAAAATTATTCATGATGTATTATTACTATTTTTTCTTGCATTTTTCATAGTTGTGCATTTGCTTGTATTATGTTCATTTTGTTTGAAATTTGATTCTTGTATATCTATATGCGATATTATTTTGAGTGTCGTTCTCACGTTGTTGTACAAGTTAATGCATTGTTATGCATTTTGCTTAATATGGTCAACGTGCTATTAATTAAATTTCTTTTTGTACGGAATTTTGTTTGTTTTTTTTTTTTTGAATTTTTGTAGTATTATATATTTTACTTGGTCTGAAAATTTAATTCTCCTGTATCTTTGTTTTGTACATTTCGTTCTCTTGCTTTTATGCATACTCGGTATTATGTTATTGTAGGGTGTTATTTGTAGAGGTTTGGAGCATTGAATTTAATATGAATCTAAGTTTGTGTGGAAGGGTTTTATTACATTATTATGTGGAACTTAACTAATAATTCTTACTTCACACTATTTTATTTTATATCCCAACTGAATTTTCTTTTTTTTTTTTTTCTTCTACCACAAATACTATTACTTCGTTAAACTACTACTACTTATTGATAAAATGTTTTAGTAAGTTGTTATGGTACTTTTTACCATTTTGTCCGATTTTAATAGTCGTCGTTACTGGGATGTCCACATGTATCACTTCGTATGGTCCAGTCCAGATGGGACTAAATTTATTTTTTCTAGTCTGGTTTCTCAGTAATACTTTATCACCACTTTTAAAAATTATAGGGTGGATCCCTTTGTCGTATTGAATTTTAGCTTTGACCTTTGTAGTTGGTATTTTAATACTTTATTTTGATCATCTGTATTGTACAGAGGTGATCTTTTTGTTTTTAGGTTTGTCGGCATATCGATATTGAAACCGTATAGGACACTGAATGGTGTACGTTTCGTCGAAGTATGTATGGTGTTATTGTGTACGTGCATCGCTGATGCTAACCATTGGTCCCAATTTGACCCATCTTCTTTAACAAAACTCCTAAGATATTCTGCTAAAGGTCTGTGGCTCCTTTCTAAAGAACCGTTTGCTTGTGGATGGTACGGTGTTATATGCAGTTTTTTAACACCCAGCATCTTGCATGTATCAGAAAACAATTTCGAAGTAAAATTTGTACCATTATCAGTCAGTAAAATTTTTGGTATGTTATATCGCGCAATAACTTCGTTGTAAAACGCTTTTGCTGCCGTGCTAGCTTCAGCATCTGGTATAGCTACACAAATAAAAAATTTGGAAAAATCATCTTGAAATGAAAGCCCTGAGCTCTTGTTAGTTTGACATTTTCTACAATTTTTAACATATTCCTTAATTTGGTTTCGCATACCTTTCCACCTGTACTGTCTTCTAATCCTGAAATAAGTTTTCAAAGCACCCTGATGCCCTCCTAAAGGTGAATCATGGAAGTTGCGAAGTATTGTCGATATATCCTTCTCATCAGTGAGAAGTTCCGCATTATTGTTCTCCTGATTTTCTGCATTTTCATCTAGTTCTAACTCGTAACCAGAGCTTTCTTCAGGCTCCTCTTGGCTTTCGGTCTTGTCGACTTTATTCCTCGCCATAGAACGAGTCACAACCATTGTTGACTCTTAATTCGGTTGTCTAACTCTGCTGAGAGCATCCGCGTTCAAGTTCCTTTTTCCTGGTTTATAAATTATTTCAAAATCAAATTCAGATAGTTTATGTCTGAAACGTGCCAAGCGAGATGTCTGGTCTTTCAGATTGGCAATTCCACGTATGGGCTGATGGTCAGTGTAGACTTTGAATGGTCTACCGAGTAGATAAGCTCGATAATTCTTCACAGCCCACACGATAGCCAAGAATTCCTTTTCAATGGTGGAATATCTTTTCTCAGTATCACTGAGTGCTCTGCTAGCAAAGGCTATTGGTCGATCTTTTCCAATTTCACCTTGCGATAGGACTGCACCCAAAGCTTTATTGCTGGCAACTGTTGTCAGCACGAAAGGTTCGGAAAAATCTGGATAAGCTAAAATTGGTGGAGAGCAAATTACCTCCTTCAATTTTTCAAAAGCTTTCTGACATTTATCGGTCCATTCAAATTTTGCATCTTTTCATAGTAATTTATTAATTGGTAGCGCTATGCTTGCCATATTTTCAACAAACTTTCGATAATAGTTTACTAAACCTAAGAATGCCTGAACATCTTTCCTATTTCTTGGAACAGGAATATTTTTGACACATTCTACCTTATTGAGATCTGGCAATGCCCCTTCCTCAGTGCACTTATGGCCTAGGTAAATTATCTCGTTTCGTAGAAACTGGCACTTTTCTGTATTTAACTTCAAGTTATGTTTACGTAAAAGTCCAAATACTCTTCGTAAACGCGACTCATGTTGTGCCAAGTTCCGACCATAGACGACGATGTTATCCAAGTAGACAAAACAATTTTTACCTTGAAGTTCTGTTAGTACATGGTTCATTAGTCTTTGGAAGGTGGCAGGGGCTCCTGTTAAGCCGTAAGGCATTTTGTTAAATTCATAGTGCCGAACACCTGTACTAAACGCTGTTTTTTCTCTGTCTGATTCTTTCAATAACACTTGATGATACCCATTGGACAAATCAAGTGTAGTGAAATATCTACAATGACCTAACTGGTCTAATATTTCATCGATGCGTGGAATGGGAAAAACTTGTTTAATAAGGGCGTCGTTTAATTTTCTGAAATCTACTACTAGCCTCCATTTTCTTTTACCATCTTGTCCCGCTTTCTATGGCACCAAAATTATGGGAGAATTCCAAGGCGATGAGCTGGGAATAACTACGTCGTCTTCCAATATTTTGTTTACTTGCTTATTGATTTCTTCCTTATGCGCTTCTGGTAGCCTGTACTGCCTTTGGTTAATTGGCGCCTGGTCTGGTTTTATTGGTATTGTGTGTTTTATACCCGTGGTGTGAGACAGTTTGTCGCCTTCCAAAAAAAAATAAATCGTGGAATGACTTAAGTATTCCATCTATGGAACTCTTTTCCTCAATGTTTAAGTCTTCGTCTAATTTAATTTTTACTAATATTTTGGTAACCCTTTTTTGGCTATTAGTTTCCTTGATGTTATTTATTTTATGAGCTATGTCGTATTCTTCGTGTTCTGAATGATTAAATTTAATTATATCAATTTTAAGCTTATTATTTACAATATATGAATCTATATTCGTATTGAGAATTGGGACATAAACTGTGTTGTTCGTCACACTGCCCAATGTCTCCCCTAAATATATTCCAGGAGGTACTTCCTGTTTCTCTACTATAATTGTTTCAAAATTCGTATTTACTTTAATAGGGACTACCTCCATAGTTCTCCCAGGTACTACAACCTCACTGGTGTGTAGTATTCTATTACCCTCGTACAACGGTTTGAGAGGTAAAGTCATCAAATGCTGTTTTCGTTCACCGAAGAAAATCAGCTTCTTTTTCATAGTATTTATAACCGATCGGTTCCATAAATTGTCTCTACCTAGGATACCATCAGCAGGTATCCCTCTCTCTTCAGAGATTAAGTGTAATTCTAAAATCAAATCTTTCGTCCTCTCATGTTGGACTGCTACTGACCCTAATGTGGTGACAAATCCTCCGAATGCACCACTAAGATTTTTCCTTAAATGTCGCTTCTTCCTAACAGATTCATTAATTACTGATGACTTTATTAAACTGGTATCTGCCCAGAGTCTACAAGTAAAATGAGTTTTCCATTTTTTGCTTCCTCACACGGAAACTCAATGAACACATCATCTACATCAGAGACTCCCAAACAGTAACCATGTTTGTTATTACTGGATGGAAAATATGGTTCAACAATCCCCCTGGACGCTTGACTACCAACTTCCGCCATCTTGGTATCTAACTTGGAGGGTGTGTCAACAATCTCTAAGGACGCATAACTGGCACCTTCCATTTCAACTGACCTACTTTTAGCAAAATTTTGGGGTTCCCGGTTTATTGGCCGTACCTGGGCCCCCCGTAGTTTCCCTGGGTTTTGAATTCATGTCCCTATTTTTTATACTTTATGTAATAGGGTATGTTTTTTCTCTTCAAACAGACGCCCCTTTTTGTCGCAGAAGGAGCAGGTAGAAACTTTCCTTTGGCTATTTTGGGGTCTTACGTTATTATGTTGGTATTTGTTCACTCTGAGTGGCATCTTGTCATTTCTGTTCTGGTGAAATGCCACTGTATTACTGGCCTCAGTCTGATGAACGTCGTTTGAATATAGTGTTCCCATATTAAACTGATTGAATCGTGGTCCTCTTTCGAGCATAATATCCGGTTTTATGGCCTCCTCTGCTAATTCTTCTAACGTGCCCGTCTTACCTAGCATATGAGGTTTTAACAATGGATCTTGAAGGCCTGATATAAAAGATGTCCTCGCATACCCCTCTAGCTCTTTTAACAACGCTTGGTCTCCGACCCCACCATATCTATTCTTAATACATTGTATCTCCGTGGATTGTAAATCACCTAATCTTCTTGCAAAAACACGGATATCTTCCTGAGGTAGTTGGCGTGCGACTTGTATTTGGTGCGTGAGCGGTTCCAGGCGAACGGTCTTCAAATATGTGTTTCGCAGAAGTGTATACAGTTCTTCTATATTAGCGAATTTCTTACTTAGCACCAAGTTGTAAGCATCTCCATATAGTTGCTGTTTTATACAAGCTACGAAATTTTCCAACTCGTCGGGTTTTATGGCTTTTCTGCTAATTCCACCCAGAAATGAATTGGTGTACTTCCATCCTCAAATCTTTATACTCCGCTCTAGTGAGTACTGGGACTAGTCTACTGTCGGTCTGTGCAATTTCGCCAATACGCATTTTTAGCCTTACTTCAGGTTGTACTTCTAGTTGTGTTTTTCTTACTGATGTACGGCGACGGAGAGGTGTCTCCTGTGCTATGCACCGTTCTCTTTCGAGATTCTTCTCTTTTGCCTGGAGTGCACTTAGCTGCTCAGAGTCAACCGAGGTTCTGAGCCTTTTCTCTATAAATTCTTCTGAAATGCCTTTTTCTTTTAGTAAATCTTCTAATTCCTTATTTCTATTAAGAGACTTAGTAATCTCTACTTCTAGCTGTTCCGCGTCGGATCCCTGTTTTGCGATCTGAGTTCGCAGAGCCCTAATTTGTACCTCTGCTGCCTCTAAATCGTCCTTTTGTTTTAAGGTTGCTTCAGCTTGGCTTTTTAATAGTTCTTTTGGCTCGGTTAACGTGGCGTCTAATTCCTGTATTGGAGTTAGTACCTATCCGTGATGCATCTTTGATTTTATGAGCTGGAATTGCTAGTATGTGCTGTGTTGCTGAATCAAGCTCCACACGAAGTCGATTGCCTCCGTTATTGCCACGTCTAGCTCTGTTGCTAATGATTCGTAGGACATTAAGAAGATGTGTGGAATCAAACATATACTTAACAGTATTGTCAAGATTGAACAATTAAAACCATCAAAAATTTATTCCACAATGCAAGTCATGCCAGGGTTATATGCACACAAAAGACTACTGCTACAAACCACCAAAGTGTGTGAAATGTGCTGGTGACCATGAAACAAGTAAATGTACAAAACCAGATAACGAACTGCTAAAATGTTGTAACTGTAGACAAAATCACCCAGCAAGCTATAGAGGATCCCAACTGGCAAAAGATTCACAAAAACTTCGCAATAAGAAGATTGCAGGCCGCGAAGAACCTATTACCTTAAAGCCTACCAACAAAAATCAACCGTCAAAAGTTGAAAGTGGGAAAACATTCGCCTATGTTACCTCCGGTGGTCTGGTGGTGTTTTCGCAAGGTAACGTGTCTAACTGCCTCAACTGGGTGGGGCTAGCGCAATCCTTGTTGAACTCATCGCAAGTCAAGTCACTGGCTGTCATGTAGTTTGATCTGAGCGCTATGTGATGATACCTTTATTTGTTAATGAGGGGTGGTCATATAGCTTGCTCTGCTTACTATGTGACGGCGCTTTCATTATTATTAATGGGGGCCCTCCATGTGGCGACCACCGGGCAACGTCTTCCTGGCACCCGCTGGGAGGCGGCTGAAGTGAGTGGAGAAAATCTCCTCGGTTAGAGGTTGTGCGTTGGGTTTGGGACCCGCCACATAAAAAACCCCCCCAATGAAAAAAACTAAAATGCCTCGGATAAGGACTACCGCTTTTGTTGATGACCACGATTTACGGATATGCACCTGGAATGTCCGATCCCTTTATAGGGAGGGTGCCTCTATCCAGCTGGTTGATGTCCTCGAAAAATACAGAGCTGACATCACCGCTCTCCAGGAAATGCGATGGACAGGACAGGGCTGCTCCAAAAGAGCGTCCTGTGACATCTACTACAGTTGCCATGCTGAAAGGCACGAATTAGGATGTGGATTTTTGGTCAGCAAGAGACTACGACATCTTGTCTCACAGTTCACGCCTGTGAACGAACGGCTGGCCACAATCCGACGGATGAGAAAGACAATGTGACCAAGGAGAGCTTCTTTCAGCGCCTCGAAGAAGCTTATGACCGCTGCCCCCGCCACGATATCAAAATCGTGCTTGGCGACTTTAATGCCAGGGTGGGCAAGGAAGGTACCTTTGGTCCAACTGTCGGAAAATTCAGCCTCCACCAGAACACCTCCGATAACGGAATGAGGCTGATCGACTTCGCCGCAGCACGAAACATGGTAATTGGTGGTACCAGATTCCAGCATCTCGACATCCACAAAGCGACATGGCTGTCTCCAGATCATCGTACAAGAAACCAAATTGATCATGTGGTGATTGACGGAAGGCATGCTTCCAGTGTGATGGACGTGAAATCGATCCGTGGTGCCAACATCGACTCGGATCACTACCTTGTTGCAGCTAAGGTGCGCACACGCTTATGTGTCGCAAATAACAAGAGAAGTCCCACACAGAGAAAGCACGACGTCAGTAAGCTGCGATCACCAGAGACAGCAGATGCATTTTCCACTCGACTATCGGATCTGCTTATGCAGAACACTCCCCAACTTGATGATACATGCGCACGGTGGACACATATATCCCACTCCATGACTACTGCTGCCGAGGAGGTAATCGGTTACTACCGGCCTCTGAGGAATGAGTGGTATGATCAGGAGTGTCGCGACGCTACCGCAGAGAAAGACGCCGCCTACAGAAGAACCCTGAATGCAGGCGCAACGCGAGCTGTTAAGGAGCGGTATAGAGAGAAAAGGAGTGCAGAGAGACGTCTTTTCAGGCGCAAGAAGAGGGAGTTGGAAAGACGTGAGTGTGAGGAGATAGAGATGTGTACCGACAAGAATGAGACTCAAAAATTCTTCGAAAAGATCAAGCGCCTAAGTGGAGGATTAAATCCCGGAGCCTCTTCTTGTCGTGATGGAAATGGGAATCTGGTTACAGATGTCCAGAGTGTACTGAGCCTATGGAGGGAACACTTCTCCACGTTACTGAATGGCGATGCTACGAACAATTCCGCCAGTGGAGGAGATTGCCCGATAACCCCAATTACAGATGATGGTGTTGATGTTCCACCACCCGACTATGACGAGGTTGAAACGGCCATTTTAAGGCTGAAGAACAACAAAGCTGCAGGTGCTGATGGCCTGCCTGCCGAGTTGTTTAAGACCGGAGGCGATGAGCTGCTCACCCGCATGCACCAGCTCATAAGCAGAATATGGTCGGATGAAAGCATGCCTAATGATTGGAGGCTCAGTGTTCTCTGTCCTGTACATAAAAAAGGAGACCCCACAATTTGCGCCAACTACCGTGGAATAAGTCTCCTGAGCATCGCATACAAGGTTCTATCGAGCGTACTGTGTGAAAGGTTGAAGCCTATGCTCAGCAACCTGATTGGACCTTATCAGTGTGGCTTCAGACCTGGTAAATCCACCATCGACCAGATTTTCACACTGCGCCAAATCCTGGAGAAGACCCAAGAAAAACAGATCGACACACACCACCTATTTGTTGATTATAAAGCCGCTTTCGACAGTCCGGTAAGGGATTACCTCTACGCAACAATGTCTGAGTTCGGTATTCCTGCAAAGCTCATTCGACTTTGTAGAATGACACTGCATAACTCTCGTTGTGAAAATTGGGAAGGACCTCTCCGCACCGTTTAATACCGAACGGGGTTTCAGACAAGGTGATTCGTTATCGTGCGACTTCTTCAATCTTATTATGGAGAAAATAATACGAGCTGCTGATCTACGACATAATGGCACTATCTTCAACAAAAGTGTCATGCTGTTAGCGTATGCCGACGATATTGACATAATCGGCATGAACACGCGAGCAGTCAGTGCAGCATTCTCAGAGTTGGAAAGAGAGTCGCGTCGGATGGGTCTCACGGTGAACGAGGGCAAGACGAAGTATCTAGTGTCAACAAACAAAGAGTCCCGGCGTCTTGGACAGCACGTCACTGTTGACAACTACGCTTTTGAAGTAGTAAGGGACTTTGTCTATCTTGGAACCAGCATTAACAGCAGTAATGACGTCAGCTTGGAGATCATGCGTAGGATAACTCTTGCTAACAGGTGTTACTTTGGGCTGAGTAAGCAATTGAAAAGTCGAGCCCTCTCTCGAAGAACGAAAACTACACTCTACAAGTCTCTCATCATGCCTGTCCTAACATATGGCGCTGAAGCCTGGACAATTTCCATCTCGGATGAGCGAATACTTGGAGTTTTCGAGAGAAAGGTCCTACGCAGGATCTTTGGACCTATTTGCGTTGGTGGCGAGTACCGAATAAGGTACAACCATGAGCTGTACGAGCTATATGCCGATATTGACATAGTAAAGCGCATCAAAATCCAGCGGCTGCGCTGGCTAGGTCATGTCGAGCGAATGGAAGAACACGCTCCAGCTAAGAAGGTGTTATATTCGGAACCCGCTGGAGGACGACGCAGAAGAGGAAGACCAAACCTCCGGTGGAAAGACCAAGTACTGGAGAACTTGACGGCGCTTAGAATTTCTAACTGGCGCCAGCTAGCGAAGAACAGAGATGGCTGGCGAAGCATGTTATTTTCGGCCTAAATCGATATTCGGTTGTTATGGCCACATAAGTAAGTAAGTATGTTACCTCCGGAAATAAATCTAAGAAGAAACTAGAAGACATCTTAACTCAAATCTTGAAAAAACTAGATGAACAGGCATCCTTCAATCAACTACTGCTTAATCGCACTGGAAAACTCGAGATGGCTGTAAATGCATGATAAACGATAAACATTTTTAGATCATGGCTTGGAATGCACACGGAATCCTTTAGAATAAACATGAACTAGAGCTTCTACTACACAAGGAGAAAATTGATATTTGATTGATATTTGAGATGTATTTAACCAATCAAATGTATACCACTTCTCAAGACTACAATATGTGCTGCTCAAACCATTCTCTACAGAATGCGAGAGGCGGTAGCGGAATTATAATAAAGAATTCAATAAGGCTTATGAAGGCGAAAAAATAAGCTCGGCCAAGTTTCAGGCAACCACAGTTTGAATCAGTTTCTCGAAACAAGAACTAACCATAATAGCGCTATACAGCCCTCCTAGGCATAACTTAAAATCAGAATATTACAAACAAATATCTAATTATATGATCTCAGTAAAAGATGGCATAGACTTGAACACAAATCATTCGCCTATTTTTATGTACATTAATGGCAAATTAAAATCTTATGAGCGAAGCACTCTCTCAAATAAATTAACAGATTGGTATTACTTCACACTAAAACTTGCGTCTATGTGGGTGACGCAATCAATGAAATTAATAGCACAGATGCTATTGAAGATAAAACATCAAAGTTGACGGATAAGCACGCCAATAATTAAACCAAAACATATTCAACAACGATATCCGAAAGAGGTGCTGGAAATACTTGCGGAAAAAAGGAAGTAAGAAAAATATGGCAGTTGACAAGAATTCCCACTATCAAAAATAAACTTAATAAGCTAACAAAACTACTCAAAGAAAAAATACAGAAACATAAGGACAACATCCTAAAACTAAAATTAAAAGCTTATCAGCAGAAAAAAATAATGATTATTCTCTTTGGAAAGCTTCGTAATGCATAAAACGCCCAACACAGCATAAATTCACCTATTAGAAACCAAAATAGTTCCAAAACGTGGGCCAAGATCGATGCAGAGAAGGCGGATACATTTGCTTAACACCTATAGAAAACATTCCAACCATACCAAAATGCAAAGAAATTTAATCAAACTTTAACCTTTCAAGAATCTGTCAAAATAGAACGTTTCACTTTAGATGAAGTTGCTGATGAAATCTCAAAACTAAAATTAAAAAAAAAAACCCTGTTTTTGATCTAAAAACCGCTGAAGTCTTGAAGAAACTACCAAAAAACGCCTTAAATAATATAACTTCCACCATGAATGTATGCATCGATTTTAAATATATTCCACTCCAATGGAAAATTTCGGGGATAGTAATGATACCTAAGCCAGGTAAAAGCCCCAATGAAGTAACATCTTACCGTCCAATTGCACTACTACCGGTAATGGGAAAACTATAACCACATAATATAATCACAAGCAGAAAGCTGATACCATCTCATCAACTTGGCTTCCGTGAAAAACATTTAACGGTTGACCAAATACATCGATTAGTCCACACTATAAAAGAAGCCTTAGAAAACAACAAAGTCTGTTCGGCAATGTTTCTCGATGTCACTGAATCATTCAATAAAGTTTGGTACGAATGTTTGCTACATAAACTAAAAACACTTCCACCATTACAATATACTAACATTATGGAATAGTACATATCAAACAGATACTTTAGAGTAAAGTAGAAAGAGACGTACTCAAAAATTAAAGAAATTGAATTGCAAAAGCTTTATTAGCTAATTGGCAGAAACTCAAACATGTCAACGCAAAACAAAATTCTCATTTACAATCAAGTTCTAAGGACGGTATGTACGTATGGCATACAACTGTCGGGTTGTACTGCCAAAACAAATATTATATCATACAACGATTTCGGAGCAACGTAATCAGAGCCATTGTAAATGCGCCCTGGTACGTACGTAACGAGAACTTGCATAGAGACCTAGAGATGAAAATGGTTTCCGAGACAATTGGTCTGTTCGCGGTTATACACGCGCAAAAGCTAAAAACACCGTAACAAGAAGATTGAACAGGACCATAGCGCTTGATCTAGTTAGTGGTTAATATTTTATTTTGAAGATTGAATATTTACCAATATAAAATTACTTGTTAATTTTATTTATAACTAGGTGTAATATTATGAAATGTAAATATTATTTAAAAAGTTTCAATTAAAAAAAAAAATCAGCTACATACCTGAGGATGAAGGTTCCGTTGCTAAATAACTAAAACTAAACTATTACTAAAAAATAACTATTTTTTCGCGAAACTACATTAAAATTGATTGAACGCAAATCAAAAATACTGAATAGCTGTCTGTAAGACCCGCAAGTACAAAAAAAATTATTTACATCGTCAACTAGCAAAAAACAACAGAGAAAGAAGATAATTTCTAAGAACCTCTACAATAAAAATTATTTTTATATAGCCACCATAGCTTGGACTTGCTTCGAACCTAAACAAAATATCTATTATTTATTCATTTTCCTGTTACTAAACTTGGCTTGGCTATCTATTTATATAATGAAGGAGAAAACTTAAACATAGCTACAGACCTGAAGATGAATATTCCACAGCTAAAAATACCAAGAAATAATTTGCTTAGCGCTAAACTATTGTAAAAATGCATCTAAGTAACTAATACTGAATAGTTAGCCTGCAAGACGTAAGTTCGCTTCACTGTAAAAAATAACTGTTTTTTATGTCATTTAAACAGTACCTTATTAAGCAAAGAAAACTAAAGAAATGAAACTGACTCTCCCGCTCAGAGAATTTCCATTTTCTATATGTATTTTTTCACACGCATTCTATCCGTGAGCTCACCATTGTTGTTATTGCTTTACTCTCTGGCCATTCTTGGCTACAGGTAAGCGTTATCTTTTCACATACCCTTTCAACTTAAAATTGTAAAGTACTAAAAAAGTAGTTGTAATATATTAATATATATGCAATTTAAAACAACTAATTTTACTTAATAGTAAAATAAAATGCCAAAGAAACACAAATCAGTTACAACTTCTACTGTTTTACGTCATATTTCACTAAAATTCTATAATTATGAAAAATCAGAAAACATTTAGTACTATTATAAAGAGCCTATTTTTCCACCTGTGAAAATCGCAACACACCATTAATGGTTAATGGATTTTTCTCTATTGTTGCATTCATATTGAAATTTATGCATAAATTTATAAAACTATTAAAATTTCTGCAAATTAACGTACATATACTTAGGAAATATATTATTATATTTTCAAAAAATGTATATTATTTAGCATTTACTAGTTTTACATGTAAATAAATTCGTATGTGTAAAATATCATTAAAATTTTACAGTTAGAAACAGAACCATGTGCATCATTAAATTCATTTCACCATACATTTGGCATTTCGTTGAAGTGTTTATTTTTGCTTACTTGGATTTCGGTAAGTGTCCATATTTATTTATAAAGGGTTATCCATTTTGTGGTTTCAAAAGTAAATGTAAATAAAACACATATAAAATATTGTTTTCATGATATTTCTTTTTTATTATAAAGTTTGAACGTTGACATTATGTGTGAAATACTACATCATTTAAATGACCACCACGCGAATCGTTGCAAGCATCGAATCTTTTGTGGTAATTTTCGACCACTTTTTGACACATATTGGTCGGTATCTCAGCCATAACGTAACGAATGTTGGTTTTTAGGTGCTCAAGAGTTAAAGGTTTATCTGCATAAACACGGTCTTTCGCGTAGCCCCACAAAAAAAGTCAAGCGGTGTCAAATCGCATGATCTTGGTGGCCACTTGATATCGCCACGACGAGAAATTACGCGGCCAGAAAATTTCTCTTGCAATAAAGCCATATTCGCTCGAGTTATGTGGCGTGTGGCACCGTCTTGTTGAAACCTCATATTCTCTAAGTCGTATTCTTCAATAGCAGGCAAAAAAAAGTCGGTTATCATATGACCATAACGCTCCGAATTGACGGTGACAGTCGTTCCATCGTCGTTTTCGAAGAAGTAAGGTCCAATCATAGCTCCGGACCAAAGAGCGCACCAAGCAGTGACTTTTTGTGGATGTAGTGGCCTCTATTCAATTACTTGAGGATTCTCAGAACCCCAAATACGACAATTTTGTTTGTTAACATACCCACCGAGTGAGAAATGTGCTTCTTCGCTGAAGAAAATTTTGTTCGAAAAATCGCCGTCCACCGCCTGTTGTTCAAGCACCCATTCGACGTATCTACGACGTTGTGAATGGTTAGCTGGCTTCAGTTGTTGTGTGAGCTGGATTTTATATGGATGTAGGTGTAGATCCAAATACAAAATACGCCATAATGTGCCGTAAGACAGTCCTAATTCCTGAGAACGACGAGGAATCGACACATTCG
>OY978530.1:51355766-51365766 GCA_963854835.1 Megamerina dolium
TCTATCTTGGAACCAGCATTAACAGCAGTAATGACGTCAGCTTGGAGATCATGCGTAGGATAACTCTTGCTAACAGGTGTTACTTTGGGCTGAGTAAGCAATTGAGAAGTCGAGCCCTCTCTCGAAGAACGAAAACTACACTCTACAAGTCTCTCATCATGCCTGTCCAAACATATGGCGCTGAATCCTGGACAATTTCCACCTCGGATGAGCGAATGCTTGGAGTTTTCGAGAGAAAAGTCCTACGCAAGATATTTGAACCTATTTGCGTTGGTGGCGAGTACCGAATAAGGTACAACCATGAGCTGTACGAGCTGTATGCCGATATTGACATAGTAAAGCGAATCAAAATCCAGCGGTTGCGCTGGCTAGGTCATTTCGAGCGAATGGAAGAACACGCTCCAGCTAAGAAGGTGTTATATTCGGAACCCGCTGGAGGACGACGCAGAAGAGGAAGACCAAACCTCCGGTGGAAAGACCAAGTACTGGAGAACCTGACGGCGCTTGAAATTTCTAACTGGCGCCAGCTAGCGAAGAACAGAGATGGCTGGCGAAGCATGTTATTTTCGGCCTAAATCGATATTCGGTTGTTATGGCCACATAAGTAACTAAGTAAGTATATGCACAAAATAAAATAATTACATTTAATTCTCATTTTAATATATAATCTTCTATGTATGTGTTTTTTTTTTCTCCATGTATCGAAAGATGGGGTACCTCTTCCCGATCCCGGTTTAGGCATAAGTAGAGAAAATCCCACTTGAAGGAAATTTTTTTTTCGTATAGAGCCTATCTTGTAAATATAAAAAAAACAAAAATTGTTTGTACCTAACGCCCAGATAAGGCGTTTCTTAATGTCAAAATTCAAATTTGCGATCGAAATTACTCAATAAATTCGCAAGTTTTCCTACAATATGGGTATCAAAAAAAAGCTATTTTGAATACATTTTTAATTTATAATAAATAAATTATTTATAATAAATAAAATTTATAATAAATAAAAAAACAATTTGATATTTTTTTTTTTCAAAACCGATTTAAAAAAAAAAGTTTTTATGTATTTTCAATATTTTTTTATCTTTATACTTTGTCTACTGCAATTAAGTGTATACCGAAAAAGTAGTGAGACAAAGGAGAATTATAGTGATAAATGCAAATAAAATAATTTGAAGAAAATTGATATAATATAATATTATGTTTTTATTTTCGGAGCGTTTAATTCTACTCGAATCAACCCTGTTCGATCACTGGATTCCGTTAGTAACAATTGCAATACCAATTTGGTACTAACTATGTTCAACAATGTTCGATCCTAATTGTGAGTTCGAAACTTGAACTTGTCGATAATGTCGTGAGCTTAGGTTTTTCGATTAACTCGAACCTAACGTGTTGTGACCACGTTAAGGAAGTTGTCTCTAAAATATATTATACTTTACGTTCCCTTCGGTTTTAAGCCAAATACACTCCGTCTTCGGTTAGAATTAACTTGGTAAAGCAATTAGTAGTTCCCCACATTACATACTTCAGTGTTGTTTATAGTAAATTAGATTCCACATCTCAACATAAACTTACACCAGCATTCAACAGTTCGATCCGATATGCTTTTGGTCTGCGTTTCTATGATCACACTTCTGACAAATCTACCGCAATTCTAGGAGTCGGCTTAGCTAACTTTTTGGAAATCCGTAATATAATTTATATTCATCGACTTATTACTTGCAAAACAACTGGGTATCTATATGAGAAATTGCGAGTTTTGCAATCTACATGATCCACTGAACTCATTATCTCTAGGTGTACTCATTTGAATTCTAGTCCTTTCTTCTTTGTCAACGCCATTAGACTATGGAACTCGCTTCCATCCATGCTCAAGCGAATTGTTCATGTTGGCGGTTTCTGAAGCTATCTCATCCGGCACTACACCCTTTCTCTTCCTCTTCCTCTAACTTTTACTTCCTTATCTTTTATTCACATTTCCTTAATTTTTTTTTCTCTTTCTTGCTTTAATTCTATCCTAAATTTCACCTTTAGTTTAGTTTAGTGGAATATTTGTTAAGTTTCATTAGTAAGTAAGACTTTTATTGTAATTGTTCTTCAAATGTAATGTACTATATAAGAATGTGTTCTTTATGTACATTTCTGCAGCTTTGATAACAATAATAACAATAATAATAATAATAATAATAATAATAATAATAATAATAATAATAATAACTATGTTCAACAACAGTTTGTTTCATCAACTGTTTACAATCGCTTTTTAATTTAACTTGCTATCGTGTGATGTTGCCTCAATCACTTGATGGTGTTATATTGCCTCTACCACCTTCGGAGACGAATTGATTCAAAAGCTGGCTCTATTTATACCCTGTAGCAATACTCCAGAATCTTCCTTCATCGTAGTCGAGTTTCTTCTCTTTCTTTCTTTTTGGCTTATTCCGGGTATCGCCTATTTCTTTATATTATTAAATTAAAATCTCGTATGGTCCTTCCCAATGAGTCTGTTGTTTACGGGACAGGCCTTTCTTTCGTTGTGGATTATGAAGCATTACAAGCTCTTCTTCATAGAACCCTTTGGAATTTGCTTTCAAGTCATACCTGGCCTTCGAAACGAAATTTATTTCGATATTAAATTTGTTATGGGGATTGAACCCACGACCTACAGATCAGAAGGCCAACAAACTAACCACAGAGGTACGGCACCCACGGTGCCCACCTGTCGGCAAGCAATTGGCAATTCTTCCGGCAGTAATAATTTACCATGAAAAAGTTTCTAAATGAACAGTCTGACAAAGCTCAATAAAGTTATGTTGCAAGAGTTCTGCCGTTCGGAACCGGCTAAAATAAGTAGGTCACTTTTAATACTGTCCAAAATTTAACACTCACAACAGTAATTGAAGATAAGCTCGGCCAAAGATCCCTTCGGAGTTTTAAGTGCAGTATATTAGTTATTATTTTTATTTTTTTATTTTCATTTTTATATTAGTTATTATTATAAGTGTGTGCCGTAGCTCAGTGCTTAGTGTGTTCGCCTTCTGATCTGTAGGTCGTGGTTCAATCCCCGGCTGATGCATAACAAATTTAATATCGATAAGATTTTTCTTTCGAATGGTACCCACCTGTCGGCAAGCAATTGGCAATTCTTCCGACAGTAACAACTTGCCATGAAAAAGCTTCTAAAAGAATTCTGTGACTAAGCTCAGAAAAAGTGATGTCACAAGTGCTCTGCCGTTCGGAACCGGCTAAAATAAGTAGGTCCCTTCTAATACTGTCCAAATTTAAGACGCACAATAGTAATGGAAGAGAAGCTCTGCCAATGAGCCCTTTGGGGCTTTAAGTGCCACATATTTTTTTTTTTTCTATTAATTATTTTTTCACACCTGGCCTTCCTTTTATCGCTTATCATCTGCGATCGTTGTCTGATGAACTGATGTACTTCATCCAGCTGTTCCCGCGCTTCGCTAGTGTAGTTACCTTCGGTTGAACTCGCTGGTGTTGCGACTCTAAATTTTAAATCAGCTGGCAGTCTTAAGTCCATTCCTAAAATTGTCCTTGCTGGTGTAGTAGCCGTCATATGATGTTGTGTGCATCGATATGCCATGAGGAACATTTGTATATTTACATACCATTCTCTTTGGTATTATCTACGACTTTTCTCAAATATTCCTCCAAGGTACGGTTAAATCGTTCTACCATGCCATCAGATTGTAGATGCAGAGGTGTTGTACGAGTTTTGTGAGTTTTGGTAACCAACATACGGTACATCTCTCGGAATACTACTACTGATTCGAAATTTCGACCTTGGCCTGGTAACTCCATCGTAACACCAAACCGGGTAATACATTGGTACTTGTTCCCCGCGTTGCTTGTTGGAAATGTTTCAGATATGTCCATAGCAATTCACTCAAATGGAGCACCCATGGTGTATTGGTGCATTTTAACTCGACTTTTCTTAGTGGAACCTTTGGCCATTGCACATTGCTCACACTTTCGAATTCAATCAGCGCCATGGTCATGGCATTCAACCTAATCAAATCGCTTCTTTATTTTCTCGAAGGGTTTGGTGATGCATAAATGCCCTCCACTGGAAGCATTGTGATACTCAGCTATCACTTCGTTTATTTTTGCCTTGCGTACCACTAGAAGATTATTAGTGGTTTTTCCATCCTCACTTTCCCACGCTCGGAATAGACATCCATCTCTCAAATGCAAGCTTTGCCACTGCGCCCAGTATGCATTTACTATTTAACTCTCATTAGCCATTTCTTGCCAATCTGGATATACGCCCTGCTCCTTTATTCTATAATCTTTACGAAATCTGAGTCGTTCCATTGATCTTCTTGAACTCGTTCGGTGGCCCATGACTCCTCCCGCAAGATATTCGTAAGTCGTATGTGGACAATGTGCTCCTTGCTTTCCACTCGAAAACAATGTCTACATTCCATTTGCAAGGACGATGAGATAAAGCATCCGCGTTGCCATGATGTCCACCTTTACGTGCTCGGTTATAAGGTCGTAATTCTGCAGCCGTTCAATCCAGCGCGCCAACTGTCCTTCTAGATCTTTAAATTGTAATAACCACCTTAGCGCTGCGTGGTCAGTTCGTAGATGAAATGACTGACTGTACAAGTACTTATGGAAGTAATTCACGCATTCCAGTATTGCGAAGTCTTTCCGAGTGACGCAGTAATTTCTTTCTGGCTTTTACAGGATTTTACTGTAGTATGCTATTACTTTTTCTTGCCCATATATGATCTGAGAGAGCACAGCACCTATTCCATAGCCACTTTCACTTTTGACCAGGTACTGGATGCGCTAATACTGATAGTGAACAGTCTTTCTTTCAGCTCTTCGAATGTTTTCTGTTGTTCCTCGCCTCACACAAATGGTCTGTTTTTACTTGTTAGATCATGCAGACTGCTGGCGATGTTTTCAAATCCAGGAACAAATCGTCCATAGTAGGTACATAAGCCTAGGAAGCTTCTTAACTCGTGAAGATCCGCCGGGATAGGCCATTCTGTACTACTTTTTCGTCGTCGGTATATACCCCTTCTCTTGTTACTTATGACCAAGATACTTAACTTCTCGTCTGAAGAGTGACCACTTTTCGGATTCAGTTTAAGCCCTGCTGATTGTATATGCTCATATACTTCTTTCAACTTTTCCAGGTGGTTGTTAAAATCGTTTTCCATCACGATAATATCATCGAAGTACACCAAGCACGTGTTCCAGTGTAGTCCTCTGTGTACACTTTCCATCAAACGTTCGAAAGTAGCTGGCGCATTGCATAAGCCACTGTAAACTGCCATAGACCATCGCCAAAACTAAAAGCTGTTTTCTCGTTGTCCTCACCAAGTTCCCCTTGCCAGTAGCCACTTTGCAGATCAAGAGTTGAAAACCACTTCGCACTAGAAAGCTTGACCATAGTGATATCAAATCACCGTGAAGTTTCATGATGGTTGTTCCGCCAGTAGTTTTTCCAGTTGATGAACAAATTCTACTGTACTTCTCCAATAGGTGTATGGCTTTTTCTTTTTGCTGTTTAGTAATCACACCTGCCCATTCTTCCATCTGGTCTTTTAATTCCGCTCTAGCAGTTCGTGATCTTCCACTTTTCACCGACGAATATTTTTTCGCAGTCTACTATGGCAGTAACGTTCTGGCAATGACCAATCATTATTCCCTTCTTCACAACTGTTGATGTACTGAGTGATTTTAGAGAAATGTATGATATCTTTATTTGAGTCTATAGAACGATCTATATAATTCAATGTTTAAGATGATTTTATGTAAATGCTGAGCGCGGCTGCACCTCAAATGGTTCATACGCTGGGTCCAATTTTGGCATACTCTCTCTAACATATCGGCCGGTATCGCACGAATAAATTCTTAAATATTGGCTTCCAGTGCGTCAACCGTTGCGGGCTTGTCGCTATAAACACGAGCCCCAACATAGCTCCACAAAAAATAATCTAAAGCCGTTAAATCGCACGATCTAGGCGGTCAATTGACCGGCCCCAAACGTGAAATAATTTGTACACCGAACTCGCCTCTCAATTGGTAAACTGTTTCGCGAGCTGTGTACCACGTAGCACCGTCTTGTTGAAACCACATGTCAGCGAAGTCCAGATCTTCCATTTGGACATAAAAAATTTGTAGATATCGAACGGTAGCGCTCGCCAATCACAGTGACGTTCCTGACTTCGTTGTTCTTGAAAAAGTATGGTCCAATGATGCCACGGGCCATCATCCACACCAAACAGTGCCTTTTTCGGTATGCATTGGTAGTTCTTGGAATACTTCTGGCTGCTCTTCACACCAAATACGGCAATTTTGATTGTTCACGTATCCATTCAACCAGAAATGAGCTTCGTCGCTGAACACAATTTTTCGATAAAAAAGAGGATCTCCATCCAACTTTTCCAGCGCCCATTCACCAAAAGTTAGCCGTTGTGGTAGGTCGTGTGGCTTCAATTCTTGCACCAGCTGTTTTTCAAATTCTTCCGCAAATTTTTCAAAGTAGTGGAGTAACAGAGGCCCAATTGCTACGAACGGCGCCGTATCCATAATTCACGGTTATTAACAACACTGGAGGATACAGCTGTCTGTATCTCTGTCCGCACTCTCACCAGAAGTTCTGCTTTTGTACTTGATGACGGTAGATTCATCTCTAACAGCTGTTTTTTCAGCTGGTCCACTTTTCGTTGGTCAATTTTCACCATCTCAACAAAATCCCACTTCTGACACCAATTGCTACATTTTGATTTTATGAATGTTTAATTCTACTCGAATCAGACCTGTTCGATCACTGGATTCTGTCAATAATAATTGCAACACTTATTTTGTACTAACTATGTTCAACAACAATTTATTTAATCAAGTCTATTGAATCAACTATTTACACTTACTTTTTAATTTAACTTGCTATCGTTTGATGTTGCCTCGATCAATTGTTGGTGTTATGTTGCTTCTATTACTTTCGGAGTCGAATTTATTTCCTTTGTCAACAACTGGCCCTATTTATACTCTGTGGCAACACTCCACTCTTACTTTCTGGTATTAGAGTTTCTTCTCTTTCTTTCTCGTCGGCTTGATCTGGTTATTGTCTGTTTCTTTTTGATGACATTCGTTTCGATGCTACCATTATTCGTGCCATTCACAATTAATGATGAATAATCAACCATCGACACGAAGTATCTATTGTCAACAAACACAGAGTCCCGGCATCTTGGACAGCACGTCACTGTTGACAACCAAGCTTTTGAAGTAGTAAGGGACTTTGTCTATCTTGGAACCAGTATTAACAGCAGTAATGACGTCAGCCAAGAAAGCAATTGAGAAGTCGAGCCCTCTCTCGAAGAACGAAAACTCCATTCTACAAGTCTCTCATCATACCTGTCATTACATTTGGCGCTGAAGCCTGGAGAATTTCCACCCCTGATGTACGAATGCTTGGGGTTTTCGAGGGAAAAGTCCTACGCTTATTTGGAACTATTTGTGTTGGTGGAGAGTACCAAATAAGGTACAACCATGAGCTCTACGAGCTGTATGCCGATATTGACATAGTAAAGCGCATCATTCCATGATACGCTAATATAATGAATAAAGAGCGAATGGAAGAACCCGCTCCAGCTAAGAAGGTGTTATATTCGGCACCTGCTGGAGGACGACGTAGAAGAGGAAGATCTAACCTACGGTGGAAAGACCAAGTACTGGAGAACCTGACGGCGCTTGGAATTTCTCACTGGCTCCAGCTAGCGAAGAACATAGATCGCTGGCGAAGCATGTTATATTCGGTCTAAATTGATATTCGGTTGTTTGGGCCACATAAGTAAGTAAGTAAGTAATCAACCATCGATACTCTTTACAATAACACAGTAAAAATTATAACTTTCTTTTAGTTCGATAAAGAAAACATTGTTTATGTAAAATGGTGTTGCCCAGAAATAAAAAATATGCCTTCGATTACACTTTACGAAACCCCGTTATTTCAAAATATAACAATAATTGGCAATTGCTGTTATTGATTGAGTTTCTGTTGATTGAGTTGTTAAAATTAGTGATTTGAATTGATCAAAAATGTATAGTTTGTTCGAGTCCAAGGGTGGTTTTAGTGTTCCCGATAACGCAATCACTCAGCTAATGGAATGGAATTTAATTCCACGAGAGGGTGATGACAAATGTGTAAATGGCCATAATTTAAGCTGGTCAAATCAGCCCGAACTTTAGATGGCTATGTTTGGAAATAGTGTTCATGTTCTATATATAATAGATATATTTGTTGTAATATGTAAAATTATTTCAGGTGTTTTCGGCGAAGAGAAAGAATACTGACTTGCTGAATACTGACTTCTTCGACAAGTCAAAGTTGGCTATTAAAAAATTACTTGCATTCTCATATTTATAGGTGAAGAATACGTCGCCAGAATCTATAATGAACGAATTGGACATCTTGCGTCATAGGCCATAGAATGGTCAAGCTTTTGTCTCCAAGTGGTGTATGAAGGGATGGTCACTAAAGCTCAAAAAATTTACAGAGTAGGAAAAACGGTAGAAATTGACGAAAGTAAGTTCGGGAGGAGGAGGTACCATCGGGGGCTACTTTTTTGTTCTTGTGAAGAGGAGATATAAGAAAACCCTGCTCTATATAATTAAGGACTGGATTCATCCCAAAGGGTATTTGGCAAATTTTATGCTTCTAAAATACTATAAGCATAGCAATATTGATATGAAATGTGTACGAAATGAAATGAAATGAAATATTGATAGTCGCGAAATCGACGTCGGGCTTATAAGGTTTTTTTTTTTTGCGCCCGGCCAAAGGCCGGCTAAAAAAACAAACATCTATCCGAAAATACTAATGGTTGCGAAACTAAATTTGAAGACATACATACTATCGAAAGCCATCCATATTGAAATAATTTCATGTAGTATCGACTTAAACAAAATATTTGAGCATTTTATAAAAATATTTTTCATATATCATTAAAAATGTTTTTTTTTTATTTAATACTAAGAATTTACTGGAGTGGTGGAGTGCTTTCGCTAGTGGCCGGAAGTGGTTCAACTCCAGTCGCTGTTGTAATTTGAAGTGGTTCAGGTCCAGTCGCAATTGTGGTCGGAAGTGGTTTTTTAGCTCCAGCTCCAGGAACTGGCTAATATAAGTAGGTCTCTTCTAATGCTGTCCAACTTTAACACGCACAACAGTATTGGAGGAGAAGCTCGGTGGTATCACAATGGTCCTTTCTGGCTTAAGTGTGTCCTCTCAGAGAGAGAGGGCAGCCACAATAACATAACAATTCATAACATACGTTTTACGTTGAGTGAAAGTTCGTTTGATTGTTTCTTCCCTATTTGTCGTCATATCAATTGACTACACGAGTATGTGTATATGTATATACATTTACGACGTTATTGTATGACGGCAGTAAGAAGAAGAAGAATCAAGTGAATTTTACTATGATCTATTTCTTATTCAATCGTATGTATGTACACATGATTCGCATATTAAGGGTACTTTGAGTTAAAGTATTTCTTATTTCTCTCAGGGTGTACCTTATTTTTAATGATTTATGAAGTGTTTGAAAAAGGTTGTAACAGACTCAGTTTAACTTATTACAAAGTTCATCTTCAACAATTTTTGTTCATAAAAACGATTATATGACGATAGTTGCCTTGTTTGGTTATCAACATTTGTTTCATTTCAATGTTTAGATGTGTTGCTGAGTTGTGTTCTAAGTCTGAAGAAGAATAAAGCTTTCGAGATGAGCTGTTTACATGCATACCCGTTGATTGGAGGCTCAATGTTCTCTTTCGCTCTCACAGAAAAGAAGACCCCACAATTTGCGTCAACTAGCGTGGAATATATATTTTGAGTATCGCATACAAGGTCTTATCGAGCGTACTGTGTGAAAAATTATAGTATATGTTCAACAACCTCATTAGATATTATCAGTGTGGCTTCAGATCTAATCAATCTATGATCGACTAAATTTTTACT
>OY978530.1:51370766-51500766 GCA_963854835.1 Megamerina dolium
CCGGTAAGGGATTACCTCTACGCAACAATGTCTGAGTTCGGTATTCCTGCAAAGCTCATTCGACTTTGTAGAATGACACTGCATAACTCCCGTTGTGCAGTGAAAATTGGGAAGGACCTCTCCGCACCGTTTAATACCGAATGGGGTTTCAGACAAGGTGATTCGTTATCGTGCGACTTCTTCAATCTTATTATGGAGAAAATAATACGAGCTGCTGATCTACGACATAATGGCACTATCTTCAACAAAAGTGTCATGCTGTTAGCGTATGCCGACGATTTTGACATAATCGGCATGAACACGCGAGCAGTCAGTGCAGCATTCTCAGAGTTGGAAAAAGAGTCGCGTCGGATGGGTCTCACGGTGAACGAGGGCAAGACGAAGTATCCAGTGTCAACAAACAAAGAGTCCCGGCGTCTTGGACAGCACGTCACTGTTGACAACTACGCTTTTGAAGTAGTAAGGGACTTTGTCTATCTTGGAACCAGCATTAACAGCAGTAATGACGTCAGCTTGGAGATCATGCGTAGGATAACTCTTGCTAACAGGTGTTACTTTGGGCTGAGTAAGCAATTGAGAAGTCGAGCCCTCTCTCGAAGAACGAAAACTACACTCTACAAGTCTCTCATCATGCCTGTCCTAACATATGGCGCTGAAGCCTGGACAATTTCCACCTCGGATGAGCGAATACTTGGAGTTTTCGAGAGAAAAGTCCTACGCAAGATCTTTGGACATATTTGCGTTGGTGGCGAGTACCGAATAAGGTACAACCATGAGCTGTACGAGCTGTATGCCGATATTGACATAGTAAAGCGTATCAAAATCCAGCGGCTGCGCTGGCTAGGTCATGTCGAGCGAATGGAAGAACACGCTCCAGCTAAGAAGGTGTTATATTCGGAACCCGCTGGAGGACGACGCAAAAGAGGAAGACCAAACCTCCGGTGGAAAGACCAAGTACTGGAGAACCTGACAGCGCTTGGAATTTCTAACTGGCGCCAGCTAGCGAAGAACAGAGATGGCTGGCGAAGCATGTTATTTTCGGCCTAAATCGATATTCGGTTGTTATGGCCACATAAGTAAGTAAGTAAGTAAGATAGTTCTATGCAATACTTCTGGTTAGGTAACGAACTTGGACTGAAAGCAGAGTAGAAAGACTTAAGTAATTCTTGCATTCGGGATATACAAGTATAAAATTGTTCAGAGCATAAATCAAATTTTGCTCTAGTTGACAGCTTGAAGTTTCGGGGTATGTCTCTGTCATCTGCCATGAAAACATTCTCAAAAGTTGACCGTATTCGACACCCTTAATCATTAAGGCTTTCTCTTCTGACCTCTACTAGAGATTCAGTCTGAATTTCTATGGAATTGTATGGAATTCGCTGCAGAACTGAATAGGGTCATCAACCCCATTATATGTAGCGCTTATAAACCCCGAAGGGATCTTTTACCGAGCTTCTCTTCCATTACTGTTGTGCATGTTGACTTTGAACCGTATAAGAAGTGACATGCTTATTTTAGCCGGTTCCGAACGGCAGAACTTTTGCGACATCAATTTTTCTGAGCTTTGTCACAGAGTTATTTTAGAAGCTTTTCCATGGCAAATTGTTACTGCCGGAAAAATTGCCAACTGCTTGACGACAGGTGGGTATCGTTCGAAAAAAAAAATATTCACATTCCGTGAAAGTCACCAATAAGAATGGACGTGTTTCATAGAATCGGAAAAGTGATTGTTTTCGGTAAAAAAAAATTTTAATATTTTGCGAAAAGACGCTAAGAAACTCCTTGAGTCTTAGGAAAAAAAAAAAATAAAATAAAATAATATCGTTTGCAAACATTTTGTTTATAATATGAGTGTTCAGCGCTCTCCTCCCCGGCAACGGCAATCGCCTGTTAATGTGTGTGTAAACAATAATTTGCAATCACCCGCGCAAACCCCCCCGATAAGTGCATTATCAAAAAAAACAGTTGATACACACTGCACAAGTGAAAGTAACAGTGCAAATCTTTTGCCTGTACATATTCCTCACTCTAACACTACATCAAAATTTGCAACAACAATAAATACAGACAAAAAAAATAATTTGTTCTCTCGTGATATACTATCTCCCTCTATACCGTGGAGTGTACAATGCGCTTCTCCTGCTGTAACACCAACAGCTACAACATCAAAGCAAACAAATAACGGCCTTTCTACTGAAGTGCATGACCCAGTAGTTAAAGAAACTAGTGCGATGACTAATAAAGAACCAGTTGCTGTTTAAACTGGAATTGATCGCTACATTACTGTAGTAAAGCGAAAAAGAAGTCCACAAAATTCAAAACAAATGAATTCAACAAAAATTCTAAAACCAGTTGAGCAAACTCAGATAGCCAACTCAAGTAAGAGACAAAATATTGATGCAACACAATTCTTCTCTGCAATCCCAAACAAGAATCAAACCAATTCATACCCTAGCGTATTAAAACAAAACCCACACCAACAAAGCAATGTAAATAATGAGCAGAAACACTCACTGCCCACCCAACAGCCAAGTACCCTTGAACATTTGCTTCAAACATTAATTCAGAATATGAACCAATTCATGAACTCAATGCAAACAATGATGCAAGAAATGATGAAAAATCAATCGATGTTACTCCAAACATTGTTATCCAGACCATGAGTTGTCTCAAGATATGCCACTGGAACGCCAACGGCTTAAGCCAGCACCGTTTGGAGCTAATTCAATTCCTTGAATCCAGCCAAATCGACATAATGATGATCAGGGCTGGCAAAAATATGCATAAAAAAGTTGATTATATGCTCTTAAAAAAGCTCGATAAATAAACAAAATATGCTCTTAAATATGCAAAAACAGAAACGTTTTAGTTAAATTTTTATTCGGTAATATCGTTATTACAGTATAAAATTACATACTTTTTTAAGTTATCAATTAAGAATGACCTTCTCTGGTCATTTAAAATTATTGAATAATTTGAAAAACTTCTTTCTACATCTGTAGAAGTGGTTGGACAATATTTAAAAAAACTTAATTCTAAAAAACTTAATACTTCGATACATCTTCACTCGTAGAAGTGGAGCAACTAAATAGAACATCGTTTATATTCGTGATTGCTCTATAGCCAGGGTTTCTAGCCAAGACGCTTTCAAGTTTTTTTAAGTATATATCTGTGTTCAACATTTGTAATTGCTCTGACACACTTTTCACAATATTTAAACTTTCTTTCAACATCAAACCTTTTGTTTGAAGCTTTGTAATGCCGACTATTAAACAACTAAAATTTACTTTGATAAAAGCTAACTCTCTACGGATTTCTTCAAGTTCCAGTAGTTTTTTAACTTGGCATATAGCTTCTGCATCTTCGTCATCAAGCTGCTGCATAAACTGTTTGAATTTATCAAAATGGACGGCATAATAATTGGCTGCTTCAAGCCATGTTCCCCATCTGGTTATACAGGGTCGCGGTGGTAGTGGAACGTCTGCGAAAACATTTTTAAATGCTCGACGACGACACGGTGCCTAGAAAAACGAAATCTTATTAAGTGGTACATATGTATTTCTTTTTATATTGAAGTGTTTACCTTTACAAAAACAAGTTTAGCTTTTGAAATTAGTTCATTAACTTTTGGGAAATGACTGCGAACGCATTCTGCTACGCGATGAAGCCCATGCGCTAGACACGTAATATGCAGCATTTTCGGAAATAATGTCCGCATAGACAACATTGCTGCTTTCATGTAGGCTGTGACAACAACCAGAACTTTTTGATACGTAATTCCTAAAAATATAATGAAATCTTATTAATTAATTAATTTTAGTTCGAAGTTTCTATAAAAGTTTACCTTTCGGCCACAAAAGATTCAGCGAGTCATTTAGAAAGTCAGCTATACAGGCTGCGTTGGCGACTTCGACTTCGCCAACATTGAATAAATAACTCTTATTCCTCTCCTTCTCCTCGCCATCCATAACGCCAAAAATGAAATTTACGATCAGACGTTGTTCCACGTCTGTTGTTTCATCGAGTGAACACCAAATATATTTGTTCGCAGCCTTCCTGCGCAATGATTCAATATGCTCTTCGTACAACGTTGGAACACATTTTAATCGCAATGTGTTGCGGCTTGGAACAGGATGATTTGTGTACTTTTCGAAAAAACTTTGTACAGAAGGGTTCTCAATTTTGCTGAATGGTATATTGGCATACATAAACATTTTGCAAAGGTCCATTTGTAATCCCATTTCTTTATTTGTTGAAAACTCAATCAATGCTTGTCTTTTTTTCCCGTGCCTTTCCGCCGCGGACAGGTGCTTTGCTGTGCTCATATGTTGTCTAATATTAAACATTTTGCTGCCTGCTCCATGACACTCACAATACTGACAAAATAGAACAGACTTGTCGCACCGCAACACTTTTGGGAATAGAGCCGCCATTCGCTTTTAGGCATTTCCACCACCGAAAAGAAAACTTGTTTGCAAAACGATTCCGCGTTTTCCGCGCAAATTAGTGGTGTCAAACTATGGATGGGACTATCGATAGTTTCAATAGATTGTTTCTAGAAGTTTTTTTTTTCAAAACTATCGATGGTGAGACTGTCGACAGTTTGTCACCTCTAGCGTAAATGGCAGAAGGTTGCCATATATGCAAAAATATGCTCAAATATCAAATATATGCAAAAACCACAAAAAATGCCATATATATGCAAAATAAGCTTTTTCAGGCATTTGCTTAGAATTGCCAGCCCTGATGATGATATCTGAGACCCATTTCACTGACAAAAATTGCTACCAAATACCATACTACAAACTGTACACCACAAATCATCCGCATGGTAAGGCACGCGGAGGAACTGCCATATTGATAAAAAGCAGAATAAAACATCATGTTCTCGAAGATTTCAGTAGCGTCTACTTGCAAGCAACATCTATATGTCTGGAAGAATACATCTCTAAGCTAGTAATATCTGAGATATACTGTCCCCCAAGATACAGTATTACCGAACAGCAATATAAAGAATTTTCCTCAACTCTTGGTAGCAAATTCTTGGTTGCTGGCGATTTCAACGCCAAACACACTCACTGGGGCTCCCGCTTAATAACTCCAAAAACGCCCGAAAACCCTCAAATTATTGAAGAGGTACCTTTTCACAGCCGAAAAGTACAGTTTGGGGCGGAAATTGTACGAATATAATCATCGGAACTTCGGGTAAAACTTCCAATCCGCTATTGGCAAGATAGTTTTTGACCGGAATAGCCACATGTCGCCGTGCATTGTCATGGTGAAAAATTACCGTTTCTCGATCATTGATCATTTCAACAATCGCATAAATTGTTGTCAGTACAGCTCTCCCGTAATGTTCGACCAGGTCTTGGTCGATTAGTATCTCCAAATCCTCGTCTTCAAACTTTTTCGGCTGTTCAGAGCTTTCTTTGTCTTTGATACCAAAATCACCGTTTTTGAAGCTCACAAACCACTCCTTACTCTGTGTATTGGATAAAGAATTGTAGCCGTACAATTCCACAAGCAAACGATGACTTTAAATTAATATACAATTCTTTTCTTGGAATTTTAATCGAATAAAATAAATAATTCTGAAATATGTAAGCAAATTAAAGATTAAAGATTGAAAGAATTGTATTTCACAATGCTCAACCATCTACGACAAGCTCCATCAGTCTAATAACGAATTACAAAAAAGTATAACAATAATAATTCCATACTGGTTATATATATATATATATATATATATATATATATATATATATATATATATATATAAATATATATATATATATATATATATATATATATATATATATGTATATATATGTATATATATATATATATATATATATATATATATATATATATATATATATACCTATATATATACAGTGGCTCACAGCTTATTTCGTACAGTGTATATATTTTTATGTAAATGGCTGTAACATCGAAACTAAAAAACTTATCGATAAGTTTTGAATGTAGATGTCTGTGTATGTGTTTAGTAAACCTAATAAGAAAACGGGGAACCCCAAAAATTGTTCTTTTTGTCATGCAAGAGAGAAAAACTATTGATCAGCTGATTTTCAGCTCACATCTTATTTCGTACACAAACTTCAATGTAAGTAAGTTTCATTCTGCCTCGCAGTTACAAAGTTTTTTTGAATTGTATGAGTTTTTGGACCTTTTTAACTATTATAACAATTTTTATTATTATTATTTTAAATAGTTAAAGTGCTGTAAATTAAACATTTAGCGTTATGGGTCGTCGTACAACGATGGAACAGCGTAAACTGGTAATTAACCATTTTAGGAAAGGCCAGAGTGTGCGAAAAATTGCTGAAATGACAAATTTAAGTGCCTCAACTGTCCAATACATCATTCAACGCTTCGTTCGCGAAAATCGGTTGGAGAACAAGGGCAGAGAAGCACCTAATAAGATTTTCAACGCTTCAGACGAGCGTTATATTGTACGAAAAATTAAGAAAAATCCAAAGTTATCCGCTCCGAAGTTGGCTGCAGAGGTTCAGCGTGAAATAGGAAAATCATCCAGTGCTGAAACTGTCCGACGTCTGCTGCGCAATCATGACTTGAACGGTCGAGTAGCCCGAAAGAAACCATTCATTTCGAAAATGAATATACAACGCCGACTTGACTTCGCCAAAGAGCATATTATTAATACTCCTGCGTTCTGGAATACCGTTATTTTCGCGGATGAGTCTAAGTTTAATATTTTTGGCTCGGACGGAATGTCATATGTTTGGCGTAAAGCGAATACCGAGCTAAACAAGGAGAACCTTAAGCCCACAGTGAAGCATGGTGGCGGTAGCGTGATGGTTTGGGCCTGTATGTCAGCAGCCGGAGTAGGTGAATTGGTTTTTATTGAGGAAACAATGGATAAAATGAAGTACCTCGAGATTCTGAAAAACAATTTACTTCAAAGTGCAGACAAACTGGGTTTGCGGGAAGAATTTCGGTACTACCAAGATAATGACCCAAAACATAAATCTGGGATTGTGCAATCTTGGCTTATTTGGAACTGCCCACACTTGATGTCTCCACCACCACAGTCACCTGACATGAATGTGATTGAAAATCTTTGGTCTATTTTGGACAATAAAATAAGAACACACAAGATTTCTAATAAGCAAGACCTAAAGAAGGTACTGATGGAAGAATGGAAAAAAATCACACCAGACATCACTCAAAAATTGGTGGATTCAATGCCAAATAGACTCCAGGCTGTCATTAACGCTAAGGGATGTCAACTAAATATTAAAATCAACTTACTTTGTTTTTAGTTTGAACTTAAAGAGACTGTACGAAATAAGCTGTGACATGAATTTTCCTATTTTTTTCTTATTTTATTTTTTTATAGTGTCAAACACTAAAATTTTGAAAAAGTAAATTTTGGAAAACAAAAAACAAACCTTCCTTTCAAAAATGGCATTTATATTTTGTTCAAATTTTTGCTATATTAGGAATTACGACTGCAGCAATTTTTAAACTGTCACTGTACGAAATAAGCTGGGAGCCACTGTATATACTACGGATGTTTAAAGAATGCTTAACTTTGAAAATTCAGATAACATACATATATATCAGCCTCTACATGATATCAATCGAAACATTGACATGTCGATATAACTGCCCATTGCTAGAATCGTGGAAGCAATGGCCAGTTCTCCCACCTATATGGAGAGTGACACACACAAACCCGAAAAGCTAGAAAATGCTATATTATGTTTTCGAAAAGACTTAGAGGGCTGAAGGAAGTTAATAAAAAACGAATTCGACCTATATATTAATTACTAAATTCCTTTTTTGCAACATCGCACGGTCAGACATTTGACTTATTTATTTGCATTCAGTTAGAGTGTGCAAAGAATATTATTCATATAAATATTTTTATTTTATATAAACGTTGCCAAAACGGGCAAAAAGATGGAATATTTTTGTTTGTTATTCGCATCATACCCTTTTTAAGGGGAAAGACCACTTTGACGGTTTAAAAAAATCGAATTCTTTTTTTTTTTTGCTTGAAATGTTCTATGAGGTGTGTATTTTAATGTAGTATGCATCTATAGTCCGCCAGAAACATTTAAACGAGGTAACGAGACGATTTTTTAAAAAATTTCCCGGGGCACTGAGCGAGTTTCTAAAACTTCAAACGCGTTTATCTCGAAACGACATTTTGTAAACTGGTGGGACATATCACGCTTGCAGTTTTCAACCGATTTTGATGAAACCTTGCAAAATTATCGAGAATTTAATTCTGCATCGAAATACTGGATGGGATTTTTGATATTTTATAATTTGGATTTTTAAAGCACAATTTTGAGGCAAATTTTACAGGTAAAAAATTAACAATTTTTTATAAATAGCCACCATTTTCGTAAAAATTAACTTTACAAAAAACGGCTTCAGTATTTCAGTGCGAAATTATATGGAGAATAACCTGCCTATCTAACTTTTGTTACAAATTCACTTGCCAAGGGTCCAGAAGTCCCACCGATGGGGAAAACCGGGCTGGAGGGGGGCTACGCGACCTGGTGCAGCGTGTACAGGGAGCCCGAGATCCAAGCAAAAAAAATTGACATTTATTGTAAAAAAGATAACTAATAAAATCATATAAAACATTTTATCATTGCAAGTTGTTTTAATGCTGAAAAAAAATTCCGAAAATACTTTATTTTCCGACAGCTTACGGTGGTCTTCCCCCTTAACCATTATAGCTTGTCAGAAACGGATTGTTACAGAAAAGGAATATAAATACTAATACAACTTTAGTAGTCTACATTAAATATAATTAATAGTAGTTAGTTCTTTTGCACGCCAGTTGCAAAAGAACTAACTGATGGAGCTTGTGAATTAATATGAATCGCAAGTATAATATTCTTAATTTGCTTACTTATTTCAGAATTATTTATTTTCTTCGAATGAAATTTCAAGAAAAGAATTGAAAGAATTGAATATTAATTGAAAGTCATCGTTTGCTTATGGAATTGTACGGCGACAATTCTCTATCCAATACACAGAGTAAAGAGTGGTTTGTGCGCTTCAAAAACGGTGATTTTGGCATCAAAGACAAAGAACGCTCTGAACAGCTGAAAAGTTTGAAGACGAGGATTTGGAGACACTACTCGACCAAGTCTTGGTCGAACATTACGTGCCATTACGAAATGGCACGGCCTACATATCGCATAACCAATTTGCAGCGGGATTTCATTGGCTGGCTTGAACGACGTTCCAGTGGACTGTTGGGACAACCTCCTGTAGAAGGTATTCAAAACGTCGCAAATGGTAACGACCACCGTGTGAGCAATATTCTTTCTCGCGAACATATAAGATATAACTGCTCCAGCAAACATCCGTTCCATTAATGCCCTAGCATTCGAAACATGAATTGGGACATAAGAATTCAACGAATCAACGAATTAGGTTTGTGCCAAAATTGTTTACGCCATGGTCACATAGCTCGAAATTGTTTGATGAGCCGTTGTCCTCGTTGCAAACTAAAATTAATTAAGAATTGCCTACCTGCAACAATGACCAAAATGCGACTTAATAACCTTGGGTTACAAACCATAGAATACGAGACCGTACAAAATATATTTTTTAAAAACGCGTTCAACGATCTTGCAGCTCTAAAAGTTAGAAAGAAAAATTGGAGGTAAATGTATAATGTTACAGTACAGTCACGGATTTTTATTAATTTTAACAGTTTTCATTCTTGGGGTGACACCACAATTACCGCCACGAGTGCCACTCATTTTACCTAGTTACACCACTGGATATAGCAGTGAAGATTTACTCCAGCTTCGCAACATCACAAGAGTTTGCAAGATTTGTAACGAGGGGGTCAGTGAAGACAATTTTTAATGACACCTTGACAACATATCTTTCACCGTTCTTGTATAACTAATGGGTTACCGGAGAAAGATGTGTATCCGTCTTGTCGTTAATCTTGTGATACTCAATTCTGAAAAGTTTCACGAAACAAGAATAAATGATACAGCTATACACATATACAGTGCTAGGCGCTTTACCAATATCAAACGCTACTAGCAGCAATAGTTCATTCTCGTTTACAACACTCAACAGTAATTTACGTAAAAGATGTCGTGCGAGTAATAAAAACCGCACACCGCGTCAAAAATCGGACTTTAAATCAAAATCTTTTTCAAAACATAGTCGAAGACACTTTATGTGCTCAAGATGAACGGTTATCAAGTAAAATTCGTGAAAAGGTGGGTCGACTAGTTTTGGACTCATTGGAAACATATTTCCAAAGTGGAAACATTAATACCGCCGATTCGGGAAACAACTTTGACATCAAGGAATCTAATAAGAATTGCAGACAAAAAAATTGAGATTCCTTTGAGACTTATAAATTAGTTGAATTAGGAGTAAAAAATCAGCAGCAAGAGGTTCGGCTAGAGTTATTGCACATAGAATTAAATAGTATTTCTGATCCCCGCAGAGCTTGTCGACGTAGGGGGAATTTCATTACCCAAATTTTGAAAAATAGGTCGTAGTCTCAAAAACCTTAAGTTGCGACTCGTATACAAGTTGCTGAGATTGATATGGAAGAAACTACAAACGAAAAGGTAGTATCTGCGTTCGATGGAAATCCTTTATCAAATCAGGCTGAAGAGAAAGGCTGTTAGAACTGTGGCAAGGTCGGCCATAACTAAAAAAATTGCGTGAAACCACTTCGTGTATTTTGCTAAGGTTGTTGATTGATAGCTTTCTTTTTACCAAATTATCCTAGATTCAACAATACCGAAAACAGGATCAGCGATGTCGGCAACAAACATCAACATTCAGACATCCCCACAAAGATATGTAACTTTAAATAATTCAATAAAAATATTAAAAAAAAAACGGCCTTGACAATAATCGGATTCGCAAAGAAATTGTTAGTGAAAGAAATCAATTTTCATGTTCGTACTGCTGACGGCTAGAAACAACAAATAGCTCGAGTTGTTCCATTTGAAATAAAGTACTAAACTCTTTAAATTTACGTAATTCCTTCTTTAATTCAAAATATCTATCTTGCAATAGATTTTTGGAAAACTTTTAAAATTGCTACTAGTGTTATAATACTTTACAGGAAAAACGACAAGCAAATTCTACCATTGTTTTGAAGGTAAACAGAATTCGAAAAAAATAGTGGTTTTGCTCCATCAAGTCAAATTTTTCAGATAAGCTGACAAACTCAAAAAAATGCGCACTAGCGGTACATCTGCTTATAATAAATTCGGAAACACCCTGTTATTGGCTTACTACTTCACTCATAGAACACGCAATAAGTAATACCACTTTACTAGTTCACAGTGATGCCGTTTGTTCTGTGCAATACACCTCAGACGATGTGTCGATTTATTCCATACCATTTGAAAGAGAAGTTATTTGTCCATCTTCACGATTTATTGTTAGCTTCAGACACTTTTGAATTACATTTAGATTTGCTGAGGGAAGTGGCTGACCATATCCGAAAAGCTGGTCTTACAATCAACATAGCCAGAAGCAAGTTTTGCTTGAAGGAAGTTTGTTATCTTGACTATGTTCTTGTATTAGGGATTTTGAAAAGAGACCCAGAAGAGGTTTCAGCTATTTCGAGCTATCCTCTTCCAAAGACAGTTAAGTAATTTCGCAGGTTTTTGGGTATAGCATATCTCTAATTTCTCATTCCCTCACCGAGCTCCTTAAGAAATCTAGATCATTTGAATGGTGACCGTGAAAGCCACCAATAAGAGTGGACGTGTTTGATAGAGTCGGAAGTGATTGTTTTCGGTAAAAAAAAAAAAAAAAATTTAATATTTTGCGAAAAGACGCTAAGAAACTCAAGGAGTTATTTCGGTGATTTTTTTTTTTTTTTTTGTATAAAAAAAAAAATAAATATAATAATATCGTTTGCAAACATTTTGTTTATAATATGAGTGTTCAGCGCTCTCCTCTCCGGCAACGGCAATCGCCTGTTAATGTGTGTGTAAACAATAATTTGCAATCACCCGCGCAAACCCCCCCGATAAGTGCATTATCAAAAAAAACAGTTGATACACACTGCACAAGTGAAAGTAACAGTGTAAATCTTTTGCCTGTACATATTCCTCACTCTAACACTACATCAAAATTTGCAACAACAATAAATACAGACAAAAAAAATAAATTGTTCTCTCGTGATATACTATCTCCCTCTATACCGTGGAGTGTACAATGCGCTTCTCCTGCTGTAACACCAACAGCTACAACATCAAAGCAAACAAATAACGGCCTTTCTACTGAAGTGCATGACCCAGTAGTTAAAGAAACTAGTGCGATGACTAATAAAGAACCAGTTGCTGTTCAAACTGGAATTGATCGCTACATTACTGTAGTAAAGCGAAAAAGAAGTCCACAAAATTCAAAACAAATGAATTCAACAAAAATTCAAAAGCAGAACACTGCCCCTATTAGTTCGGAAAATAGATACGCTTTGCTTTCAGGTGATGAAAGTGACGAAAATATTATCTCCAAGAAAAATTTATTTTTAAGAAAAATTTCAAACCCCCACCCATTTTCTTAAGAGAACGCAACTCAGATAAGTTGATTTCTAGAATTACAAGTCTTATAGGACCAAAGAATTTCCACGTTGTTCCTATTCGCAAAGGCCAAATTGAGGAAACGAAAGTGCAAATCTACAACGAAACTCATGGAATTTGATGCTGTAAAAAAGAATTACTACACATATCAGCTAAAAAGTAGTAAGGGCTTAATCGTAGTACTCAAAAGCGTCGAACCCAACGTTGACATTAACGAAATCAAACTTGCCCTTTAGGAAGAAGGGTTTCAAGCCAAAACAGTATTCAACATTCTCAACAAGAGCAATATACCTCAACCGTTATATCGTATTGAGCTGCAGCCTGAAACAAAACCCCTAAAAAAAGGTGAAGTACACCCCATATATAAAAATCGATATTTATTGCATCGCAAAATCACAATCGAAGAACCCCATAAGAGAACTGGACCTCCTCAGTGCAGTAACTGCCAAGAATATTGACATACTAAGACATATTGTACCCTGCCAGCTGTTTGTGTGATTTGTGGAGATCTCCATAAATCAAACATATGCCCAAAATCTAAAGGCGATGCTAGCATGAAAAAATGCAGCAATTGTGGAGGTAATCACACCGCAAATTATAGAGGTTGCCCAGTATATACAACCCTAAAGCAAAATTTCTCCGCTAGCAATCAACCTCTAAAACCAGTTGAGCAAACTCAGATAGCCAACTCAAGTAAGAGACAAAATATTGATGCAACACAATTCTTCTCTGCAATCTCAAACAAGAATCAAACCAATTCATACGCTAGCGTGATAAAACAAAACCCACACCAACAAAGCAATGTAAATAATGAGCAGAAACACTCACTGCCCACCCAACAGCCAAGTACCCTTGAACATTTGCTTCAAACATTAATTCAGAATATGAACCAATTCATGAACTTAATGCAAACAATGATGCAAGAAATGATGAAAAATCAATCTATGTTACTCCAAACATTGTTATCCAGACCATGAGTTGTCTCAAGATATGCCACTGGAACGCCAACGGCTTCAGCCAGCACCGTTTGGAGCTAATTCAATTCCTTGAATCCAGCCAAATCGACATAATGATGATATCTGAGACCCATTTCACTGACAAAAATTGCTACCAAATACCATATTACAAACTGTACACCACAAATCATCCGCATGGTAAGGCACGCGAAGGAACTGCCATATTGATAAAAAGCAGAATAAAACATCATGTTCTCGAAGATTTCAGTAGCGTCTACTTGCAAGCAACATCTATATGTCTGGAAGAATACATCTCTAAGCTAGTAATATCTGCGATATACTGTCCCCCAAGATACAGTATTACCGAACAGCAATATAAAGAATTTTTCTCAACTCTTGGTTGCTGGCGATTTCAACGCCAAACATACTCACTGGGGCTCCCGCTTAATAACTCCAAAAGGCAGAAGACTATGTTCAATCATCACTAACCATGGCTACGGTGTTATTTCAAATGGTCAACCGACATATTGGCCGACGGACAAGAGGAAAATACCCGATCTCATAGACTTTGGAGTCGCCAAAGCTTTGCAGATGGAAAATATCTCCACAGAGTGTAATTATGATCTATCATCTGACCACTCACCCACGGTAATATCTATAAAATCACCAAGCCCCCAAGGCAATTGCGTTAGAAAGAAAATAGACTGGTTAAAATTCACGAAATATATAAATTTCCATCTTCCTCTAAGTGCTGTATTAAGAAATGGATACGATGTAGACTCAGCACTCGAAAAATACAACCAGCTGCTCTCGTTAGCTCTCAGCTCAGCCACCTGCACAAGGGTATGCAAGCAATCAAACTATAGCCCATACACACCAGCCGATATTGAATTGCTAGTAAGACAGAAAAGAAGACTCCGAAGACAATGGCAAGAATTCAGATCACCGAATCTGAAAACACAGCTACAGCACTGCACTCGAAAGTTAAAGCAAGCCTTAAAAAATAAAAACAACAAAGAGTTAGAAGAGCACATAGCGAAATTAACACCTGGTGAAGCGTCAGACTACTCTTTGTGGAAATCAGCAAAAAACTCAAATCGGCCAATTCTCACTGATTCCCCCATCCGTTTGAGTGACGGTAATTGGGCTAGAAGCAACTGTGAGAAAGGTTTGGCTTTTGCAAACCACCTAAAAAGTGTGTTTACACCCAATCCACACTCTTCACAGTTCTCATTACCAATATTAACTTCTCAACCTTGCTCAATAACGCTCAAAATTAAAAAAAGGACATATTCAAAGCAATTTATAAAGATTTAAACCCAAAAAAATCACCTGGTCGAGATAAAATTACCGGTAAAATGATAAAAGAGCTACCTCCGGCTTCAGTAATTCATCTAATGCACATTTTCAATGCTATCCTTCGTATTAAACACTATCCCAAATGCTGGAAAACTTCAAAAATTATTATGATAGCAAAACCAGGAAAAGACCCTACAAAAGTTGCATCGTACAGACCTATCAGCCTCCTGCCTCTACTTTCTAAAGTATTCGAAAAGCTACTTGTCATGAATATAACTCCATTTATTAATCTCAACCAACTGATTCCTCAACATCAGTTTGGATTTAGAAAACAGCACGGCACAATAGAACAAGTCCACCGCATTGTAACTCTGATAAGGAACACTTTTGAAGAAAAAAAGTATTGCTCAGCTGTCTTTCTTGATATCACTCAAGCTTTCGATAAAGTATGGCACGATGGCCTTATTTACAAACGCAAACTATTACTGCCTGCAAATGTCTCCTCATTGCTTAGTAGCTACCTCACGAAAAGACAATTGCTCGTACATCACAAGGATTACACAACAAATCCATTGGATATTCACGCTGGCGTTCCTCAAGGAAGCGTTTTGGGCCCCTTACTGTATCTCTTATACACTACAGATATGCCCAGCAATAACTATACATTTATATCGACCTTTGCAGATGATACGGCAATATTGTGCTCTCGCTCTAACCCCATAGAAGCTACTAAACTCCTGCAGACTCATATCGATTCTCTCGAAATCTGGCTAGCAAAATGGCGTATAAAAGTCAATGAATCAAAGAGCGTACATGTAACCTTCACGCTAAGGCCAGATACATGTCCCCCACTTAAAATTAATGGCCAATCAGTTCCACAATGTTCCTCAACAAAGTACTTGGGTATTCACCTCGACAGAAGGGTGACGTGGAAAAATCACATAGAGGCAAAGAAAACTCAGATCAAGCTTAAAATTAATCAGTTATGGTGGATGATACACAAAAGATCAAAGTTGAATCTCGAATACAAAGTGCTATTATATAAAGCAATCCTGAAACCAATCTGGACTTATGGTATTCAGTTTTGGGGCACCGCATCTCCCTCAAATATCGAAAAATTGCAGCGAATACAATCCAAGTGTCTGCGAATTATTGTAAACGCGCCTTGGTATATGAGGAACGTTAACATCCATCGAGATTTAAATGTACCCACAATTTCTGAGGAAGTTGCAATGTCTTGCAGAAGCTACATCCAAAAATTACACAATCATCCGAATCCCCTTGCTAGGCAATTGTTGCTGAGCACGGGGCATCGTCGATTAAAAAGAAAAGACACACTGAATATGCTGTGAAATTGCTATACCTTGTGACTCAACAAATTGTGATGGAACGTTGGAAATATCACATAATTTTATTTATTTTTATTTAGTTTGTAAGATTTGATACTTATTGTTAGTTTCTAAGTAATTTTAGAAAGATCCAATAAAAAAGCTTGAAAAAAAAAAAAAAAATTTGAATGGTCACACGAAGCTCAGAAATCGTTTGAACTCATTAAGCATTGACATTTGCTTCTTTCTCGCAAATCCAAAGTTTACGAAAACGTTCATTGTTCAATGCGACGGTAGTCAGTATGGTGTTGATGCTGTAGTTGCACGGAAAAATACCTTCATGAAGAAATATCTTTGGCTTACATGTCACAGAAGTTAAACAAAGTACAACAAAATTACTCATTTACGAAACGTGAGTGTTTTGCCGCTCTACTGGCAAACGTTGTTGCTGACGCGCTCTTTCGTGTTCACTCCGAAATTCAATTGGTGTCAGCAATCGATGTTAATTATTTGCTGGATATAGATGCATTTCATAAGCTTGAGTACAATGAGTTCAGAGATTCCAAAGTCTGTGATAAATATATTTATCATCATGCCGAATTCATGCCGAAGTCACGAAAAAAGCAGACTACTTACTACCAAGTGCACATGTATAGAAAAAACTTTATAACGACCCTACTTCTACTGGCCAGGTTTGCTGCGTTCGGGACAAGAGTACGTTTTAATTTGTGAGGTATGTGAATCAACAAAACACTCTACAAGATTTATACGTCTGCCTATGGGGAAATATACACCGGTGGAGAGAATATTAATAAAAAATTGTGCATATAGGAATTTTGATTGTTCTTGATCATGTGTCGAAACCCTATCGTCAACTTTTTTAAAAAACATGTTTTTGATGTTTTTGGTGTGCCAGAGTATATTGTAAGTGATAATGGCAGTTAATTCAAAGCGAATGAATTTGAAACTTTCTTAAGCATATTTTTACAGCAGTACATCCACCTCAGTTAGTCCCAACTTAAAACTGAATAACGAATTATAATATTGTAGAATATGGACCAAAGAAAACCAAATTATAACTTAAATTAAGGTTTGTATATCTATAGTATATCTAGAGCTGCTCACCCGCATGCACCAGCTCATAAGCAGAATATGGTCGGATGAAAGCATGCCTGATGATTGGAGGCTCAGTGTTCTCTGTCCTGTACATAAAAAAGGAGACCCCACAATTTGCGCCAACTACCGTGGAATAAGTCTCCTGAGCATCGCATACAAGGTTCTATCGAGCGTACTGTGTGAAAGGTTGAAGCCTATGCTCAGCAACCTGATTGGACCTTATCAGTGTGGCTTCAGACCTAGTAAATCCACCATCGACCAGATTTTCACACTGCGCCAAATCCTGGAGAAGACCCAAGAAAAACAGATCGACACACACCACCTATTTGTTGATTATAAAGCCGCTTTCGACAGTCCGGTAAGGGATTACCTCTACGCAACAATGTCTGAGTTCGGTATTCCTGCAAAGCTCATTCGACTTTGTAGAATGACACTGCATAACTCTCGTTGTGCAGTGAAAATTGGGAAGGACCTCTCCGCACCGTTTAATACCGAACGGGGTTTCATACAAGGTGATTCGTTATCGTGCGACTTCTTCAATCTTATTATGGAGAAAAAAATACGAACTGCTGATCTACGACATAATGGCACTATCTTCAACAAAGTGTCATATTGTTAGCGTATGCCGACGATATTGACATAATCGGCATGAACACGCGAGCAGTCAGTGCAGCATTCTCAGAGTTGGAAAGAGAGTCGCGTCGGATGGGTCTCACGGTGAACGAGGGCAAGACGAAGTATCTAGTGTCAACAAACAAAGAGTCCCGGCGTCTTGGACAGCACGTCACTGTTGACAACTACGCTTTTGAAGTAGTAAGGGACTTTTTCTATCTTGGAACCAGCATTAACAGCAGTAATGACGTCAGCCTGAAGATCATGCGTAGGATAACTCTTGCTAACTCTTGTTACTTTGGGCTGAGTAAGCAATTGAAAAGTCGAGCCCTCTCTCGAAGAACGAAAACTACACTCTACAAGTCTCTCATCATGCCTGTCCTAAAATATGGCGCTGAAGCCTGGACAATTTCCATCTCGGATGAGCGAATGCTTGGAGTTTTCGAGAGAAAGGTCCTACACAGGATCTTTGGACCTATTTGCGTTGGTGGCGAGTACCGAATAAGATACAACCATGAGCTGTACGAGCTATATGCCGATATTGACATAGTAAAGCGCATCAAAATCCAGCGGCTGCGCTGGCTAGGTCATGTCGAGCGAATGGAAGAACACGCTCCAGCTAAGAAGGTGTTATATACGGAACATAAGGAAGGATATCTCTAGTTAGGATAAAGCTAGTTAGTAGGTTTAAACGTTTCTATTTTAGATCATTTTACATAATTGATAAAACTTAACATTAAATTCCTTAAGTTTATTGAATTCGTAACATCTAAAAGTTAAAATATCTAAGTTTTTCTAAATAGTAACATGGTAGGTAATTTATAGTTATATAGTATAATAACATGTAGTTGCTTTGTTTCAATCTCGATCTTCTTTCTTTTAAAAACCATAACCAAATAATATTGATATAATGATGCATTGTACACATGTATTTAAATAAATAAATAAAAAATAAATATGTGGCACTTAAAGCCCCAAAGGGCTCATTGGCCGAGCTTCTCTTCCATTACTGTTGTGCGTCTTAAATTTTGGACAGTATTAGAATGGACCTACTTATTTTAGCCGGTTCCGAACGGCAGAACACTTGTGACATCACTTTTTCTGAGCTTTGTCACAGAGTTCTTTTTTTAGAAGCTTTTTCATGGCAAGTTGTTACTGTCGGAAGAATTGCCAATTGCTTGCCGACAGGTGGGTACCGTTCGAAAGAAAAATCTTTTCGATATTAAATTTGTTATGCATCAGCCGGGTATTGAACCACGACCTACAGATCAAAAGGCGAACACACTAACCACTGAGCTACGGCACCCACATTTAAATATAAATAAATATATACTCGTAAGTCTATGTATATTCAAAACCATACGCATCCATTTCTCCCGCCAATTTGGTTATTTGTAGCTTAGTCATTGCTATTTATATCACATAAGTTTCAATTGTTTACAAGCTATAATTCAGTGTGTATCAATTTTATAAAAGATGGTTGTCGACAAGCAACATTCACGCCATTGTATTTTATTATGTTAAAGCTGTGAAATTAATTAATTCGACTTTAGGTGAAAATTATGTGAATCTGAAAGCAGTACAAAGATGGTTTAAAAGATTTCGTGACAATCATTTTTGCCTTGAGAATGATTCACGTACCGGTGATCCAAAAACGATTATGGACCAAAAAAATTCAACGCTTGATGCTTGATGAAAATCCATGCCAAACTGTCACAACTGAACATTATCCACTACAAATGATCAAATTTTATTCATGCTGTGTAGAAAAAAAATCATTCACTCCAACGAAGTCGAAAAGTGATTGCATGACAACGATCGTCCAGATATAGCAAAGTCAACTCATGAACTCATCTTTTCCTTAGACTGGGAAGTTCTCCAACATGTAGCGCAATTTTTTCTCCTTCGGACTACCACTTATTTAGATCAATGCAGTCTTATTGACAAGCCATTCTCCAAAGTCGTAGATGTGCACAAATGGCTCGATGACTATTTTGCCTCCAAACAACCAAGTTTCTATCGCGAGGGGATCCATCATCTATCCGATAAATGGCAAAAGACCATAGGTAATAATGCCGAGTAGTTCTTAGAGTTTTTAATAATATAATAGTTTTAATAAAGATTAAATTTTATAAAAAACATGACAGAACCATGCAATTATTAGATTAGATTTAACTTTAAACTTTAACTTGTATTTTAGCCTAGATACCATAAAGGTCGACCTATATCTTGATTAGCATTATACTTTAAGTTTCCTATATGGATTATTCTATATATAAATTGTCGCCTACTTTGTATGCGCCGCACGGCCTCAATAGTTGCATTACAACTCACCTTAAAACCCATTGTTGTAGTGGGGCGTTGCGTCATGCACTACGACGAGATTGGCCGACTTCATTGCTGCTTCCCATAATCGGCCAAAGTAGGGCATCCGTGGTGGTATAAAGTCGTAGTGTCGGCTGGATTTCGACGAAGTTCTTCGAGTTGTCGCAGTAGATTGTCGCTGGGACCCCCTGACGTCCAACTAACCTTTTGAGGAGAGGAATGCATTTATCATAACTCAAATCAGTTAAAAGTTCTAAATGCTCTGCTTTTAACGTGAAACAGACAAAAACGGCTGTAGGTATATTACTTTTGGTAGTCCGCAGCTCATCAAAATCATCATCCCAAATGAACCGAAATAAATGGCTTATCGGCAACCAATGAATTCGTAGCGTTTTTGTAGAACTCAGGTCATTGAAATTTAACGATTTTTCGAGGCTCGACTGTCGAAAAGGCTTGTGTGATTAGAAAACCATTTCGCTAATTGGAATCTTGTTGAATTTAAAATTTCAGTTACCTCACTACGAATTTTGTCGAGCAACTCAAATTTATCGGGTTCTCTAAGTAGAGAATCCATGCAAAAATCTGTTTGAATCAATTTGAAGATACATCTTTTCGATGTCAGCCGTAATGGCATACTTGCGCAATCGAAAGTAGAGTAGTGTGAAAAAGAGCTCCCCCTGTATGGTGGGTCCAACCATCAAAATGTCATTCAGCACAACTTGTGTAGATGTGCGACATGACGCATTGAAAACAACGCGAAGTTTTGTCAATGTACTTTGTGGTCTTAAAACGCAATGATATTAAATGAAATAGTGGGTTTCACTCGGGATTTTGTTATCGTTGGGATTCAAGTGCCCCAATAGCAAATACTCTTTCATGAACTCCGGGTGCATTCGACGAAGTTCTGGATCTTTTAACGTTCAACTCTCCAGCGCCTGAAACCGCACCTCGGCGGTTTCTAGACTGCGCTTCTGAGAAAATGTCTTATAATGCACGGAATCTTTTGACAATCTCATTGATTTTTACCAGATCTTCTTTAGCTTGAAACGAAGTGCAATATGACTTGCCTGAAAATTTACAATTTGGTTGGGGGCGTATTTGCCTAAAATCACCCAACCCAGAAGTGTTTTTTGAAGTAATATGTGGCTAGGGTCCATTTTAATTTGATCCACCCAAAGGAAGATCGAAAAAATTCCGGCGCCGAAGATCAACATTCTGATTAGTAGTAGTAGAAATCGGAGTCAGCCAATTCAATATTTGATGAGATTTTCCAGCCAGTTGCATTGACGGTTCAGAATGGATGGTTGGCTGGAATCGATCGCATTACTTAAAAATAGGCTTAAAATTTTAAACTATTAATCCGTGTGCTTATAAATGGATTAATTACGAATTCGCAATTTTTGTTCTAGCTCTTCGGTCATGAATTAAATTAAATTTAATTTATCAAATGATGTTGCGTATAGATGTAACATAACACATGTTCCACACATGACACCGTTCCGATTTATATTTTAAAACCGCATGTCCCTTAAGTAAGCAATTTATACAATTTTATTGGTAGGCGCTATATAAAATAAAATCCTCAAGATTTCCACGCTCTACGTCATCCTCGTTGATTTGCTTGACATTTACTGTGTTTAACATGTCCAGTCGACACTCTATTTTTCTCTGGGTTACACGAAATCGATTTCCCGAGAAGGCCCGCTTTAACCCGTATTATGCTTTTTTAACATTGTCTTTTGTCATTTTAAGGCTTTGGTCTCATCCACCAGACCTCGCGGGTTCTCACTTTTGCGGGTCTTTTTTGTTCTTCACGATGCGCGCAGTAACTTTCAAATAATTAATGGCGAATGCGAAAACGAAAACCAAAAATAAATCGGTGAAACTCTACCAGAACAAACGAAAAGGAGCGATAACCGATTAAGAATCTGACCATCAGAACAAATTATGGGCCGTCTATTAAAACAGAAGTCATGCATTCCAATGAATATTCGCCGCATTCCGTGCAGAAAATGTTTCAAAATACATTACCAGTTGGAGAATATACACCGAAAAATATGTTTCGACTATTTATTTGACCTACCAGTCTAAGTTCAGAAACCAGAATTTGATTATGCGAAAAATGAAAACGAAAATTTTTTTTCGATTCTACAAAATACATCTTTAAATCTTGCATGCAACGCTTGGTAACAATTTAGCCACAAAAGAAGAAATTGAATTAGATTCATTGCTAATTAAATATGCGGATATTTTCAACAAGTCTACATCGCCAATACCATTCGCAGTTCATAAAATTGACACAGGTGATCACCCACCGATTGCATTGCCTCCATATCGTCTTTTACCGCAACAAAAATGTCATCCTCGTGCAGAAATTGGAGATATTGGAGACTGGGTTGTCCTTCTAATCTAAGATTGTTGATATTCTCAAAAAAATCGCTTTTCGATATATCAAAATGGTGAAATTGAAAAAATCATCGTATCCATAATAAAAAGGTTTTAAAAATAAATGTGTGGCACTTACAAGCCCCGAAGGGCTCCTTGAATGAAAAATCTGTTCTAACAAAAATATTTTTTTCCTTCAGCCGGAGATTGAATCTACGACAACAGTTTAGAAGACCAACACACTAACTAATGAGGTACGGCACCTCGTATCGCTAATGTCGTTGTCAAATATCAATATATCCAACAAATATTTGAAATTTCACTGCAATATTTAAAGATCCTCTTTATTAGTAGTTAAAAGAAAAGAAGAAGAATTCACAGTATTTTTTATTTTACATATATATTTTAAATATTTTGGTCTACTGTTTTTGGAAATACACCTTTTTTACATTGTCATCCAGCAGCCTGCTTTTGTTATTTGTAATACATTGCATTGTTATACGAACCTGACTCGGGAAAAGCCTTAAAGTTAAATCAATATTTACATCGCCTTATGTCTGGTTATCGAGAACATCAGAAACAATCGATAAATGTAGTTACTCAAAAGAAAATCATATAATTTTTTACAAGAGTAGACAACGCTGTTAATGCGAATGTGAAAGGATCTCTAAGTGATGACAACGGTTCTTCAATAACTGAACGACGCAAAAGACCACATATCAGAAGTGCTAATTTCAATAATTAATGCGTCTCTGTATTCTAACATATGTAATTTATGAATTCATTGTGTAAATACGGATAAATTTTTTTTATTTAATTAATGTTTAAGTCAAAATCATTTTGCTTAATTTTATAAGGAATGATGAGAGTTAAGGTGAAGAAATAAAATGTTTTGTTTTGATTAATATTGCCTCACTGAATTTTTTATGTTTTTTTTGCGATTTTTTACATACAAGGAGTACATGAATTTATGCGGCTTTTGAAAATGTTGGAACGCATCCCCAGTTTTTGTATAAAAGTAAAGAACTTTTTATGCGAGTTTCTGAGAAACGCACATACCGGATAAAAAAGGACATAAGTGTATTCCATGCACTAATGGACGGTATAAAATGCTTTCTTTCATCTTGCATGTAATGCCATTTCAATTACTTTAATTACAACCTTATACTGGTATTGGGTGTTATAAAAGGTATTTTCAGATTTTGTCACAAGATCCTATTATGTCAAATGAACGTACAAGAAGATGTAATTTCAGATTACATTTTTTGTAAACACAGTTTTATAATTTGTCATTCGTGTGAAAATTTATATTGATATTCTGAAAATGTGTAGTATATTTTGTGCGGTTTACAGTGAAAATGCTCAAGCCAGTTCTGGAAATTTCAATGTCAAAAATGAAGCTCACTTCGGCCGGCCAGTCGATGACTGCTAGACCGGCATGCAAACTGTCAATACATTGCGGAAGCATTAAACATCAATCATACCATAGTTTGGCATTATTTAAAAAGGATGGTCACTGAACGAAGCTCTATGTTTGGATGCCACATGAATTATCGGAAAAATATTTGATTGACCGAATTACCATTAGTGAAGCGCTGCTAAAATGCAACGAAATAAACTATTTCTGATCGAATCATCACGGGCGATCAAAAGTGGATTACATACGAGAATACTAAGTGAGAAAAATCATGGTCAAAGGCACGGTAGCCCAACACAGGTGATATACTTAGTCAAGTCATAAATATTGGTACACAACTAAATGCATTCATTACGAATGCATTATTGGGCGCATCCATAACATCTTGGCAGTTGACATTTATGCTTCATTGATGCCAGGTTTTTGGCATCAATTGTTTACAATCATGGAATGGAGCGATATCGAAAATCGTATTGTTGTAGTTGGCCTACTGAAATGCAATATGGGAAAAGGCGATATTTTTCGGACGTTGTGACCGCTTAGAATCACTCGATATTTTGTATACCGTGCTGTGAAAATGTTTGAAGATACTGGTGGAGTACGAGGCCGTCAAATATGCATAAATCTATGTCCGTTGAGATTGAGACTTAGCGGGACATACTGGACACCCACTTACGGCCGCTTTGGAGGGAAAACGCAGGCGAAAATCGAAAGCGTTAAGCAGTCGGTACGCACGCAGACAAATTCTGTTTACTGACGAGAAAACATTCACCGTAGAAGAATTGTTCAATAAATAGAACGGTCGTGTATATGCTCGGTCATCCAGAGAAGCATCCCAACTCATCCCGATCCAAAGAGGTCTCTACTCCAGCTCACAAGGCAAAAATGACTCAACTGTGGCTAAAAAACAATATTCCGGACTTCATATCAACGGATGATTGGCCAGCTGGTAGTCCAGACCTCAACCCGTTGGATTACAAGTTGTGATCCGTATTAGAGGGCATGGTTTGCTCTACTTGCCATCCAAATATTGATTCGTTGAAGCGAGCCCTTGTCCCCATGCATGAAGTGCGTCTCGCGATCGATGAGTGGCCAGTTCTTCTCAAGTCGTGCTGGAAGGCAAAAGAAACTCATTTCGAATAAGTTGTTCTAAGATTTGTAGCTATTAAATAACCCAATAAAAAGACAAAAAAATATCTGAAAAATATTAATTCGTTTTCATTTTTGTTTTCGATTTTTCTGTGTACCAATATTTATAACATGACTAGGTAGAAATCTGGATTTACGGCAAACAAGATAATACTGACCATACCATACGGTGGCATTAAAATAGAATTTTCTATTACGAACTGCTACAACCTTGTGAATCGGATAACTATTCTCTACTGCTCACAACTTGACCGATTGAATGAAGCAATCAAGATAGAGCGATAAGAATTGGTCAACAGAAAAAGCGTTGTGTGTCATCATGAAAATGATAAGTCGCACATATCTTGATGCACCCATCATAGAGTTCAGACCTTGAGCTCTATGACTGCCATTTATTTCAAAATCTAAAAACTCTCTTAATGGAAAAAATTACAAACAGAAAATTCGCTAAAAGTGACTTGGCCAAGTTTTTGCCATAAACCACACAATACCGATAGAATTACAAAACTGCCAGAAATAGGTAAAAAAGTTACAGAATATGGCACATACAATTCTTGTTACAAACTTACCAAAAAAGACACAACTGTTACTATGGGCAATTAAAATATTATTACGTGAGAAAATTTTTGAAAACCGTCATGATGTATTTCAGTAATATAAGTTAAATATCGTTAAATTTTTCATATATGATGAGTTTGGGCAGTTTATGGACAAAATGGAAAATCGATAAATGTGGCATAACGTTGTTTCAACTGATTTTATTTTGGAGATTTCAATGTCAAAGATGCCGTTTAATCACGTAAAAGGTGGTCAAATTCTTTTAAAAATTCAGTGAAAATTCACATGTAACCATTTATTATATTACTGAGGAGCTAAACATTACTCAGATAACTGTTTCAAACCATTTTCATATGGTTGGACTCCCCAAGAAGTTCTATAAGTGAATACCGCATGAACTGAGTTAGAAAAATTTATTCGAATGCATTTACGTATGCAGTAACTTGCTGAAGCGGTAACTTCTGAAACGGTCACCGGTGATTTGGAAAGGATTGCGTAAGGCAGCGTGCGGCTAAAATGGCCGTGAAAGAGACAATAAAAGAAGCTAAAACAATCGCAAAGCCAGGATTGACGAATAAGAAGGTAATGTCGTATTTTTGAGTGGAATGTCAGCGAATCAGCAGCTCCAGCCTTCGATTCGGAAATCTATAGTAATCTAGAGATTAATACATTGGGTGAAGTAATAAAGAAAACGCTACCAGAATTTACAAAATCGTGAAGTGTCATCTTTCTGCAGTGCACGAGGCCACATACATTTTTGTGACTCATAGAAAACTGAAGAAGCTTGATTGAGAAGATTTGGTCCATCCACCATTTATCCCTTACGTTGCACCTTCATACGACCATCTATTCCAGTCGCTTGAAAACTGGCTACAGAGGGAAAATTGCAGTATACAAATGACTCCAAAAATCACGCCGTTCTTTGGCCAGATCCCTCAGAAGTTCTACGAAGCTCTATCCGGGTTACAAGAAAGAATCAGTAACAATCACCAGGTTTTGAATAATTCTATTAATGGAAAATAATAAAAACAAACATATGGACGTAAAAGCATCACACGCTATACTGAATATTTTACGACAATGGGATCGCCATCTATTGAATGAAACATAGGCAATATTAAACATTGTCAATGCCGGACAGCATCCTTCTTTACAGTTGCTGCCTCTAAGAATAACTAATTCACAATTAACATCACAGTTGTTAAAATGACATTGGGCCACGAACGTTGACTAATAATAAATTCAAAGAATAAGAAATGAATATCCCATGAAAAAAGCACTTTCAACATATACTGAATTTTCCAATTTTCCAAACAATTTTGAGAAATTTTTATTTAGTAAAAAACATATTCGGAAATTCTATTACTTACTTATGTAACCCTTACAGCCTAAATTCGTTTTAGGTCGAATTGATCATGCTTCTCCAGATATCTCTGCTCTTCGCTATCTGGCGTCACATCGAAATTCCGAGCGCGGTTATGTTCTCTAGTACTTGGTCATTCCACCGGTCGCTGAGTCTTCCTCTTCTGCGAGAACCTGCGAGCTGTTTCCGTATAGCCTCTTCTTGGATGGTGTGTTTTATTCTATTCGCCTAGGTAGCCCAGCCGTTGGATTTAGATACACTTTACTACGCTTATATAGACCTATACCGGTGTACAATCTTAAATCCGCTGTTTGCTCGTAGATGGCGTTAGTGAGCATATTGAGCTATTATCGACTGTGCATCCTTTTTTTTATGAGTTCGACACCTGTTTACATCAACAATATACATTTTTCATCATATAATCATGTCTAGTTTCGTGCCAGAAAAAGAGCATATGCGGGAAGCTCTACTTTTTTGCTTCAATTTGAAGAAATCTGCTGCTGAGTCGCATCGAATGCTTGTGGAGACAGTGCGCTATCGTAAATCACTTGCAGAGACTGGTTTCGTCGGTTCAAAGAAGGCCATTTACTTGAATGACAAGAAGCGTGAAAATAGACCCAGGAAAGTTGAAGACCATGATTTGCAGGCTCTTTTGGATGAGGACGACATCCAATCGCAAAAAATGCTTGCCGAACAGTTAGGTGGTACTCAGCAAGCCATTTCCATACGTTTACGAGCCATGGGGAAGGTTCAAAAATTTGGAAAATAGGTAACCCATGAATTGAACCATAGGCAGATGGAGCGACGCCAAAACACATGCTAATCTTAGTTGCTAGACAAAAAAGAAAGTCGTTCCTGCATCTTGTGTTGACTTGCGATGAAAAGTGGATATACTTTGAGAATCCTAAATGAAAAAAATCGTGGGTCGATCCGGGACAACCAGCAACTTCTTCTCCAAGACCAACTCGCTTTGGACGCAAGACGATGCTGTGCGTTTGGTGGGATCAGCAGGGTGTCATCTACTACGAGCTGTTGAAACCTGGTGAAACTATCAATGCTCACCGCTACCACCAACAACTAGTGAAATAGCGCCGTGCTTTGGGTGAAAAAAGGCCTTGTTATGAACAAAGACATGAGAAGCTGATTTTTTTCCACGAGAACGCCCCATCGCACACGTCAAAACTGGTCCAAAACTACTTGGGCAAACTCAACTAGGAGGTGCTACCTCATCCCGCTTATTCACCAGACCTGGCCCCTTCTGACTATCACCTGTTTTCGTCGGTGGGTCACGCGCTCGCCGAACAGCACTTCAACTCGTATGAAGACGTCGGAAAATGGCTTGACGAGTGGTTTGCCTCAATTCTTTTGGCATGATATACACAAATTACCCGAGAGATGGGAAGAATGTATAGCTAGTGAGGGCAAATACTTTGAATAAATTAATTTTTGGGATTTATGATAAAAAAATGTGTGGTTTTTTATGGCAAAACAGCGGATTTTAGCGTGTACACCTGGTATATATATATATATATATATATATATATATATATATATATATATATATACATACCATATATATATATATATATATATATACCATATATATATATACATACATATATATATATATATATATATATATATATATATATACCATATATATATATATATGTTCTATATATATACATATATATATACATACATATATATATATATATATATATATATATATATATATATATGTATATATATATATATATATATATATATATATATATATATATATATATATATTCATATATTCATTCAAAATTCAAAAAAACTTTACTTCGGTAAAATTTTGGATGTCAACTTATCAACGAAGATGTTATGTAATAATCTGAGGTCCATTAACAAAAATGAGCCGGAATGCCTTGTCGACGTAAATGTAATGAATCAACATTTTCTTAAATCCAGCAAATGTATTGATACTTCGTCTTACAAATTGTCCGAATGTTGGAAGTGTCGTGAGGGATTAGAAATTGCATTTGAAACTGTTTTTGAAAATGATGTTATTAAATCGCTATATGCTATAAAGTCTAATTCAGTTGGGGATATGAAATAAATTTGAAACACATAAAACTTATATTGCCCTTTTCGATATATAACTTAAATAGCAAACATTTCTCCAGTCGCGAAGAAAAATAATCCCACCTTACCTTAAGATTTTCTACAATGAATGACATAGAAATTCTATTACCATTTTAAATGGGATTGATATAACCTTTTTGATTGAGTATTGAAATTATCATAATTTGTCCTCCGTGTAGAAATGTATGCAATGCGGCTCAGTGATTTTAACTTTGTTCTAACGTTTCATCATGTATAAGCATCACTATTCCATGAATAGCAAGTGGTTTGTTTTTCACAAGGAACCGAAACGGACCAGGTCTTTCAGTACAACTTAAGTCTATCGGATACTTCTCACAAACAATAAGTTGCTGAGTTAATGTTCTAGGCCAAGTTTTTAGCTCTTTATACTCCGCCAAATACGATCGTTTTTACTTCAAATCGAATCTGTGGGTAATATTCGTCGGTAACAGAGTATATGGTAAGATTCCAATGCCGCCAGATCTATCTTATTCTCAATTACCAAATTTTAAAATTTTTTAAAAATCAATATTCACACCCCCCGGCTGCTCTAACTTCCGCCAGACGCTTAAAATAAAAAAATCACCCAAACTATCTTATATTCGAAGTCACAAATATTATATGGAATACCTTTTTAATACCTTTAATACCTTTTGTAAAGAGTCAGACCAATCCCAGGCACAGTATAAGTTGTGCTTCAGAGCGGTCCCAGAACTACCCGACCTGACATATAGGCGGCGGCAGTAGATTGAAAACAATTAAAAAAAAAAATAAATAAATATGTGGCACTTAAAGCCCCAAAGCGCTCATTGGCCGAGCTTCTCTTCCATTACTGTTGTGCGTCTTAAATTTTGGACAGTATTAGAATGGACCTACTTATTTTAGCAGGTTCCGAACGGCAGAACATTTGTGACATCACTTTTTCTGAGCTTTGTCACAGAGTTCTTTTTAGAAGCTTTTTCATGGCAAGTTGTTACTGCCGGAAGAATTGCCAATTGCTTGCCGACAGGTGGGTACCGTTCGAAAGAAAAATCTTTTCGATATTAAATTTGTTATGCATCAGCCGGGGATTGAACCACGACCTACAGATCAGAAGGCGAACACACTAACCACTGAGCTACGGCACCCACACAGCTACGTCACCCACAAAATTGAAAACAATTACTTTGGTAAAAACTTGCACCCTTATAAAACATATGCTTCAAGTTTCAAGGCGCCAAGTTGTTTAGAATTTTTTGGAGCCATCGAAAGTTAACGACCTCAGTGAATTTGTAAACATAGAAAAAATTGGTCACCGTTATGTAATTCAATACGAATATTAAAGCCGAACTAGACTCCACTCTGGGGGAGTCTGCTCCTTCGTTTACGACCATAAAATATTGGGTGACAGAGTCTAAACGAAGTCGTACGGGCTGCCAAGACGAACACCGTAGTGGTCGACCAATTGAAGTGGCCACGCCAGAAACGGTTAAGAAAATCCAAAAAATGGTATTGGATGAGCTAGGTGTAATTACAGGCATTTCAAAAAGTTCTATACATCGTATATTTACCGAAAATTTGGAGATGAAATAGCTGTGTGCAAGATGGGTGCCGCGTTTGCTCACAATAGAACAAAAACACCAGTTCACACATCCGCTATAGCGACGGCCAAAATCAATGAGTTAAAGCTCGAATTGTTCTATGTCCAAATTTGAAAATATGTCTTGGTGGTACAAGCTTTTCAAACAATGAAGAGGTGGAGTCTGCGGTAGATGACTATTTTAATGAGCTAGGCATAAACATAAAACTATCAACAGGGTATCGAAGCTATAGAATATCGCTGGGAAAAGTGTATAGAGCTAAAAGGAGATTATGTTGAGAAATAAAGAAAAATTTTCCCAAATTTGTTGTTTCCTTTGTTAGGTCTGGTAGTTCCACCTTTAGTATTTCAATAAGCGTAAACAAAAAGTTCAAAAAAGCTATATTTCGCTTTCATTGAAATATCAAACAAACTTCTGATTTCTTTCTCACGAAGCAGGCGCATTTCTGGTGCTTTTGGCGTCATTTCCTTATATTTTTATTCTCGTTTGAGTAGAGCTCGAGGAAAAGTTCTACTAAAGGACCATTCGGAGCCCATAGGGGGCACATACGGTTGGACCATTCAGTGTTGTTTTATTTTTTGTTATATGTTATTTTTACAGGGGCAGCTCATTACCACTGCGAATCTTGACAAAAAGTCAGTATCATATCTCAGCGAAGTGAAATGAATCTCTTTACGCTTGAACAGCGTTGGGAAATAAAACAACTTATGATTGTTGTTGTTGAGGTGAGGTGATGGTGATGATGATTCTGTTAATACTGCTGCACTGGTTGCCGACGCTGCCGCGTATACTTGGACAGCACGTCACTGTTGACAACTACGCTTTTGAAGTAGTAAGGGACTTTGCCTATCTTGGAACCAGCATTAACAGCAGTAATGACGTCAGCTTGGAGATCATGCGTAGGATAACTCTTGCTAACAGGTGTTACTTTGGGCTGAGTAAGCCCAATTGAAAAGTCGAGCCCTCTCTCGAAGAACGAAAACTACACTCTACAAGTCTCTCATCATGCCTGTCCCAACATATGGCGCTGAATCCTGGACAATTTCCACCTCGGATGAGCGAATGCTTGGAGTTTTCGAGAGAAAAGTCCTACGCAAGATCTTTGGACCTATTTGCGTTGGTGGCGAGTACCGAATAAGGTACAACCATGAGCTGTACGAGCTGTATGCCGATATTGACATAGTAAAGCGCATCAAAATCCAGCGGCTGCGCTGGCTAGGTCGTGTCGAGCGAATGGAAGAACACGCTCCAGCTAAGAAGGTGTTATATTTGGAACCCGCTGGAGGACGACCCAGAAGAGGAAGACCAAACCTAAGGTGGAAAGACCAAGTACTGGAGAACCTGACGGCGCTTGGAATTTCTAACTGGCGCCAGCTAGCGAAGAACAGAGATGGCTGGCGAAGCATATTATTTTCGGCCTAAATCGATATTCTGTTGTTATGGCCACATAAGTAAGTAAGTAAGCTGCCGCGAATACGTTTTCGATTATTCGTAATGACTGCTGTTTTTGTAATTGAATCAGTTGATGATCATATTCCTTCTTGTTGTTGTTATTCTACATTGGTTGTGGAGATGTCTGTTGTATTTGTTGCTGAGCTTACTGTCGCTTGCGTATTTATTTTGTCGAGCTCCGACTATAGGGTTTTTGGCGTTGCTACTGCATCACTCTGTTTCTGTCACGGTACTAGCCTGGCAGTGTGGAAGATTAGATAATGATTTTCTTTAGGATAGACACTGCAGAAACGAATCACAGATCAAGAATTCGAACATTCGTCGTCGTCGTCTTCTCGTGGCAACCGTTGTGCAGATGTAAAGCTGATAGTGGACGGCTTTGACGTAGATGTAGTAACAAGATGTACACGATGTTGAGGATATATGTGCTAGCAACAGGTTTTATATTCACCAACAAATGTAGAAGCACAAATTCTGAGCAATCGAACGCTTGGCTGTTTCTTTATTTCACTGAACCGATGCACAATATATAATTTCGGTCATTTGCCCGTAATATCAATACACAATTGTCTTTACGCCCCGACCGTACACGTGTTCGTCACCGTAACACCGTTGACGTTTGGTCACAAACAGAAATTGATTTTATGATATTTGCAAGTTCGATTATATCATAAAAGTGATGATACATAAAAATTTATAAACAATACTTGCACTTTTCTTCTACATTTTAGGCCATCGCGTGCTATTTAAAATCACATTTTCTCAATGTCAATGTACAGTTGAAAAATTTGTTTAGATCAAGGTATCGTAGTTTGCAAGATGTTGCTATATCTTTTAGACATATACCACACGCGATACCAATCTTCCGTCCAAGATCTATTTTACTGAGTAGATGAAAATTCTCTATACACTTACGTAGATGAAAATTGGGGTTCATTTGAGAAAAAAATGCGTGTTTATAGTTCTTAGAATTCAGGTTATAATCACGGTTTAATGTTTATGGTTATAATTACAATATAATTTAGGCTTATTTAGGTAGAATTTATATAAGAAAAAAAAACGATTTAAATCTAAGTTATTTTAAGGATAATTGAATTTTAGCAAACGTTTTGTAATTTCAATATTCTGTTAGAATAATTGAAATTTAGCACTAATTTTCTAATTTAAATAATATTGGAATATTGATATTGAGCACACGTTTTATAGATTAAATAATGTTAGAAAAATGGAAATTTAGCACGCGTTTTATAATTTAATTAATGTTATAGTAACTCAACCATGAATGACTGCCTCGTTCCGACTTTACTTCTCGACTGTACTGATTAAGAAAATGTTAGCTCATAGTGAGCAAAGAAAAGAACATTCGATCGTTCAATGGGACTGATTTTTTTGCATATAAAAAACATGTCCCGGTTCAACTATGTATCTCTCCAACTCTCATTTACCATTAATTGTATCAATATCGTTAATGCCTGAATGTTAGATAATGTCATTAAAAGCGCATGGCGAATGAGGACAATTGCATAAACAGATGAGAGAAAGAGAGATAATTAAACGAACCCTGCTGCATCAGCATCTTGTCATCTATCGCCATCGATGTGAGGTGAGGCAACACATATCGTGTGTAACTTGCGTACGGTTTATCGCGCCTCGCACGCATCAATGGTGCTAAGTGACAAGACGTTGCTACATATACATTTACGCTACAATATACAATACACACACACACACACGCAGAGTTCGCCCTGATGTTCTCATAATATTTATGCTTGTGAGAGTCATATGGTTTAAGTACCATGGTAACTATACTATGGAATGTACTTTACTAGACGGATGACAGGCAACATACGGCCTATAAATTGCTTTTCCATTTGTATTTTGTTTTCTCTTTATTTATGAAAACTTATAAATAAAGTGAAAGCACAAAGTTTCAATTTTCTTATGTCACGTCAGCTGATTTTGGCGATTGATGACCAAAACCTTTTATCGCAAGATTTATCTGACATAATATCTTTTCTATTTTAATTTAGGTTAGTATAATTCGAGCTGTGTTTAGTTGAATAACACGCAAATACTATGAAGTAGTGCGTAGTATTTGTACCACATAAATACCACGATGCTCACGTAGAATACTACGATAATGTCACGATATTTGGTGACAGACATATGGTATTTGTTACTATCACGGTACTTTTACCCGATGTCTGTCAAAGGCAATATGAATGAATTTTTCGTTGTTTATAGCTGAAAAACCGTATTTAAATACTTTAAAATTAAACAATATGTTTTTCTTTCATTTATATTTAGTAATATTTTTTTATTAGATTTTTCGTAGAAATCATGTCGTCAAACACAAACTGAATGACGCAGGTTGACGGGAATTCGACGGTAGTCTATTAACAGATGGTAATTGAGTAGTGTTGTGTTTAAAGTTACCGCCCAGTTAATTTAAAAACTGCCAATATATCTATCTGTACTCGTCCATTATCATTTTTCGGACCTATTTACGGACCTCTTGCTGAAAACAGTTTTTTTAAAAGCATTACTAACAATCCATGAATGGTTTTAAATTAATTTAAAAATTACAAATAGAGGAATTTTTATAAAGGAATAATTATTTTTAACAAAATAATATGTACAAACTATAAACGATTATGAATAACGCAATAGTAAAAGTATTAGGTATATATATACTGAGTTTCGAATTTCAGTACCGGGATATTTTACGTGGATTTTGTTTTCGTAAATAATTACTGATGTCATTACAACCGAAAATCGATTTATCCCGAATTTAGAGTACTCTGCATGTTATCACTTTTCTTCGCTAGCTCGCACCAGTTAGAAATTCCACACTCCGTCAATTTCTCCAGTACATGGTCTTCCATCTCACCTAGAAGAGGATGAAACCACAGAACACTTATTGTGTAACTGTATTGCGTTGGCAAAAACAAGGGTGAGCATACAAGGTGCGACAATGATGTATTAAGACTGCCTCTAGAAAACACAATTAAAACACGATATCTGTAATTTTTCTGTATATTTATTCGAAATATTCTCCTCCTGATTCAATACACTTGTTACATCGATTTAATAGTGATTCAAACTCGTGTTCCAGCTTATTTTTCGGAATTGCCTCCTGTGTCCTCGTCGAAGCCCGTTGTATGGTCTGAATGTCATCAAAAAAGCATCCTTTCAACTTCAATTTCAGTTTTGGGAACAAAGAGAAGTCGCACGGTGCCACATCAGGTGAATACGGCGGGTGGTTCAACACACGCAAAAATTGACGAACAATGAGTGCTGTGTGTTAAATTTCATGTTAAAATTTCAACGTCAAACGAACACGTGTTTTGTAAAATGAATGTCAATAAACATTAAATGTGAAGCAAATGTCATGAAATTTTGACAGTTAGTAGAGGAAGGTTGAAGCTTCAAAACGCATGTATTCACACATAGATGGCGCGCTTGGTTGCTGAGATATGGTTCGAGTCTTAATACATAATTGTCGATCCTTGTATTTCATCGAAATCATTTGGATCCGGAAGTAATAAAAAATGCCTCTGCTAGGGACATTCTAAACTTCATTCGCAAGGCTGAAAAGATACTGGAAGGACATGGGTGTAGTAACTCACACCCATGTCCTTCCTGATTTTCTTTAGACTAGGAACATCTAGGTAGATAAGGACCTGATGGCATAAATTGCAACTAAACTAATAGGGTATAGTAGATAGTACAATTGTGATCAAGTGGATCACAAAAATTTAAATGTAGTGTGATACAAAAGATCTATTAGGTGGCAGTGTCGGCCTTTGGACAACCTGCAACAGTAAATTATTATTAATACTGGTTCCAAGATAGACAGAGTCCCTCACTTCTTCAAAAGCGTCGTTATAAATAGTGATGTGCTATACAAGACGCTGGGGCTCTTTGTTAGGTACTAGTACTTCGTCTTGCCCTTGTTTACCGTACGACCCATTTGACGCTCGCGTGTTGATGTGGATTATGTCAATACCATCAACATACGCTAACAGCATCAGACTTTTGTTAAAGATAGTGCCATTATGTCGTAGATGAGCAGCTCGTAATATTTTCTCTATAATAAGATTGAAAAAGTCGCACGATAACAAATCACTTTGTCTGAAACAACGTTCCGTATTAAACAGCAGGTAGAGGTCCCTCCTAATTTTCACTGCACAACGAGTGATATACAGTATAATTCTGCAAAGGCAAATGAGCTTCGGAGGAATACCGAACTCAGACGTTGTTGTGTAGAAGACATTGAACCTTCAATCATCGGGCATGCTTTCATTTGACCATATTCTACTTATGAGCTGGTGCATGCTGGCCATTAGCACCTGCAGCTTTGTTTTTTTTTTTTTTTTAGAAATGGCCTTTCTGACCAGGTCGGGTAGTGGAACATCTACACAATCATCGTGATTGGGGTGTCAGGGAAATCTCCTGCACTAACTGAATAATTCGAAACGTCGCCATTAATTAACTTAGAGAAGTGTTCCCTCCATAAACTCAGTACACTCTGGACGTCTGTACTCAAACTTCAATTTTTGTCAGAAGAGAATTCGGAAATTAAACCGCCACTCAGGCACATGATTTTCTCGAAGAGTTTTCAGTCTCATTCCTGTATCTACTCATCTCTATCTTCTTACAATCGCGTCTTTATTGTTCTCCCTTCTTGCGCCTGAAAAAACGTCTGCACACCCTTCTCTCTGTGTACCGCTCCCTAATAGCTCGCGTAGCACCTGCACATATGCTTTTCTTATAGGCGGCACCTTTCGCTGCGGTAACGTCGCGACACTTCTGATCATACCACTCATTCCTCAAAGGCCAGTAGTAACCAGTTACCTCGTCGGCAATAGTAAATATTTAGCCATTTTCATTGTTGTGGCTGTTAAATATTTTATTTTATTCTATTACTATTAAAAGAGATAAAGCAAATTAATATCATGCAAGCTTTGTCATCATGAAGGTATAAAACACTTGTTTACAAAAAAAAAAAAAATCGGTAAAAGGGACCTCTTACAGTACTTCATCTTTACGATGACTCTCCGGCAGATATCGCGCAATATCTCGGCCATAACTTGACGGATGCTTGTTTGTAGGTCCCTTTTTTCTCTTCATTAGCTATTTTCCAGTTGTATTGGCAGGTTTGGATTGCACAAATCACTTGGCACTGCTACGATCCAGACCGAAGTACATAGTCTGCTATGTACATCGTCGTTCGCTATAACATCGAGAAACGCACTTGGTTATACCTCTCTACCTCTAGCGAAGGCGGTTTTGAATAAAACGAGCTTATTTTGATCGACATATGCAACGAGTTTCATGCGCTGATGCCATTCAGCTTTTCGTATAATTGGTGATGGGCCAAGGTACTCTTCGTCAGGGACGTTTCTGCATACCACCAACTTTACAAAGGATCTCGGATAAAGAGACAGCGACGGCACTAGCGCCTCGAGCTCTCCTAGTTGTCGGTTTGAAGGTGTTCGAAGATGGATGTTGACGTTTGATGCTGGTTTCGCTCGTAGCGGCCTCCGAACGGCTGATGATGTTTGTCGCCCATACCAGAGAAGCTTGTGCTTGGAATACTCGACTAGGCCCTGGTTTATCTTCCAGAGCTTTCGCTAAATCTCCATATTTAGCAGGTTTTTGACGAGATCTGTACTCATATATGTGTTTTTTGTGTTCCTATTTAATGTGATTCCCGCTGGAGATCCGCAGTATACAGATAAGGCCGAATAATATGAATAGCGCCTGGTATTCGTATATTACGTTAATGACTGGATTATTTTTTGAACTGGGGCTCCATGCAGTTTCTCTTGCCAGATTCTCGACAAGGGTCGCATGATACCTTAATCCAGCTAAGGGAAGGGGATGTGGAAGAGAAAAAATGGGTTGGGAAAAGGAAGGTGTAGGTGCCTCCATACTACGAAAGCTTGCTGACCCGAATGCTTATTCGAGCCTGCAGACGCTTCTTGGCTAACTGCCACATGGCAGGTAGCTTGCAGCTTGCACCCACGGGAAGGGTTTGGTAGAGATTTTATTACGATTTATCAAGTATTTTGGAAATGTACTACAATTTATTCTTACGTATACTATCATATGACAATAGTTTTGTATCCGGATTTATTATTGTATTTATTTAATTGACATTATTCTCCTTTTTGTTAATTTTAATAGGTTACAGCCACAACTATTGCTATTACTGCGACATAGTGTACTCATCAGTCTCGTTAGACAAGCGTACCGACAAAAACAATAATAATAGCACAAATCATTTCTTAATTTTAATTTCATTATATTGCATTATCATTGATGGAAAATGGACGACCAATAATTTCAACGAGCGATTACTGCATTATAAATAACAAAATTATATAGGAGAATAACAACAAACAAATGCTCCTAACAATATAATATGTCACAACATTTATTGCCTGAAATAATAATTACAACAACAACAACAACAACTGGAACAGCAAATCTTTTAGTTATACAAGATAAAGATAAGGATGCGACAACATTAGCGTCGATAGATCTTTTCAAGCATCAACAAGATTGCCTTAGTATAAAAAACAGCTGGAGTGGAACACGTAAACGAAGTCGCAAACGTAAAAATCCGCAAAATGCTCATGTAGATCAAAGCAACGATGAAGCTCAAAAAACTGGTAGTGAAAAAAAAACAATAATAGAGGTAAATATTTCAAAAAAAGTCATTACAAAAAAGCAGCGATAGAATACTTTTCAAAAAAAAAACCTCATGTTAACCATTTCTGAAGAAAAAAGTAAGGTTAAAGAGGTATGCTCTTGCACTAATATAAAACATTTACAGAGATAGGACTTTGATGATTGAAGAAAAGTTCTTTCCTATAAAAGCTTGAATTCTTTCTATCTACAGCTGCACTCGCCACTCCATACTTTTGAAAGCTCAATAAATGTACATACTGATGAACAATTACTTACTTACTTACTTATGTGGCCATAACAACCGAATATCGATTTAGGCCGAAAATAACATGCTTCGCCAGCCATCTCTGTTCTTCGCTAGCTGGCGCCAGTTAGAAATTCCAAGCGCCGTCAGGTTCTCCAGTACTTGGTCTTTCCACCGGAGGTTTGGTCTTCCTCTTTTGCGTCGTGCTCCAGCGGGTTCCGAATATAATACCTTCTAGCTGGAGCGTGTTCTTCCATTCGCTCGACATGACCTAGATAGACAAAGTCCCTTACTACTTCAAAAGCGTAGTTGTCAACAGTGACGTGCTGTCCAAGACGCCGGGACTCTTTGTTTGTTGACACTAGATACTTCGTCTTGCCCTCGTTCACTGTGAGACCCATCCGACGCGACTCTCTTTCCAACTCTGAGAATGCTGCACTGACTGCTCGCGTGTTCATGCCGATTATGTCAATATCGTCGGCATACGCTAACAGCATGACACTTTTGTTGAAGATAGTGCCATTATGTCGTAGATCAGCAGCTCGTATTATTTTCTCCATAATAAGATTGAAGAAGTCGCACGATAACGAATCACCTTGTCTGAAACCCCGTTCGGTATTAAACGGTGCGGAGAGGTCCTTCCCAATTTTCACTGCACAACGGGAGTTATGCAGTGTCATTCTACAAAGTCGAATGAGCTTTGCAGGAATACCGAACTCAGACATTGTTGCGTAGAGGTAATCCCTTACCGGACTGTCGAAAGCGGCTTTATAATCAACAAATAGGTGGTGTGTGTCGATCTGTTTTTCTTGGGTCTTCTCCAGGATTTGGCGCAGTGTGAAAATCTGGTCGATGGTGGATTTACCAGGTCTGAAGCCACACTGATAAGGTCCAATCAGGTTGCTGAGCATAGGCTTCAATCTTTCACGGAGTACGCTCGATAGAACCTTGTACGGGATACTCAGGAGACTTATTCCACGGTAGTTGGCGCAAATTGTGGGGTCTCCTTTTTTATGTACAGGACAGAGAACACTGAGCCTCCAATCATCAGGCATGCTTTCATCCGACCATATTCTGCTTATGAGCTGGTGCATGCGGGTGAGCAGCTCATCGCCTCCGGTCTTAAACAACTCGGCAGGCAGGCCATCAGCACCTGCAGCTTTGTTGTTCTTCAGCCTTAAAATGGCCGTTTCAACCTCGTCATAGTCGGGTGGTGGAACATCAACACCATCATCTGTAATTGGGGTTATCGGGCATTCTCCTCCACTGGCGGAATTGTTCGTAGCATCGCCATTCAGTAACGTGGAGAAGTGTTCCCTCCATAGGCTCAGTACACTCTGGACATCCGTAACCAGATTCCCATTTCCATCACGACAAGAAGAGGCTCCGGGATTTAAACCTCCACTCAGGCGCTTGATCTTTTCGAAGAATTTTCGAGTCTCATTCTTGTCGGTACACATCTCTATCTCCTCACACTCGCGTCTTTCCAACTCCCTCTTCTTGCGCCTGAAAAGACGTCTCTCTGCACTCCTTTTCTCTCTATACCGCTCCTTAACAGCTCGCGTTACGCCTGCACGCAGGGTTTTTCTGTAGGCGGCGTCTTTCTCTGCGGTAGCGTCGCGACACTCCTGATCATACCACTCATTCCTCAGAGGCCGGTAGTAACCGATTACCTCCTCGGCAGCAGTAGTCATGGAGTGGGATATATGTGTCCACCGTGCGCATGTATCATCAAGTGGGGGAGTGTTCTGCATAAGCAGATCCGATAGTCGAGTGGAAAATGCATCTGCTGTCTTTGGTGATTGCAGCTTACTGACGTCGAGCTTTCTCTGTGTGGGACTTCTCTTGTTATTTGCGACACATAAGCGTGTGCGCACCTTAGCTGCAACAAGGTAGTGATCCGAGTCGATGTTGGCACCACGGATCGATTTCACGTCCATCACACTGGAAGCATGCCTTCCGTCAATCAACACATGATCAATTTGGTTTCTTGTACGATGATCTGGAGACAGCCATGTCGCTTTGTGGATGTCGAGATGCTGGAATCTGGTACCACCAATTACCATGTTTCGTGCTGCGGCGAAGTCGATCAGCCTTATTCCGTTATCGGAGGTGTTTTGGTGGAGGCTGAATTTTCCGACAGTTGGACCAAAGGTACCTTCCTTGCCCACCCTGGCATTAAAGTCGCCAAGCACGATTTTGATATCGTGGCGGGGGCAGCGGTCATAAGCTTCTTCGAGGCGCTGAAAGAAGCTCTCCTTGGTCACATTGTCCTTCTCATCCGTCGGAGCGTGGGCACATATAAGGCTGATGTTGAAAAATTTTGCCTTGATGCGGATTGTGGCCAGCCGTTCATTCACAGGCGTGAACTGCGAGACAAGATGTCGTAGTCTCTTGCTGACCAAAAATCCACATCCTAATTCGTGCCTTTCAGCATGGCAACTGTAGTAGATGTCACAGGACGCTCTTTTGGAGCAGCCCTGTCCTGTCCATCGCATTTCCTGGAGAGCGGTGATGTCAGCTCTGTATTTTTCGAGGACATCAACCAGCTGGATAGAGGCACCATCCCTATAAAGGGATCGGACATTCCAGGTGCATATCCGTAAATCGTGGTCCTTTTTTCGTTTGCGGGGGTCATCAACAAAAACGGTAGTCCTTCTCCGAGGCATATTTGTTTTTTTCATTGGGGGGGTTTTTTATGTGGCGGGTCCCAAACCCAACGCACAACCTCTAACCGAGGAGATTTTCGCCACTCACTTCAGCCGCCTCCCAGCGGGTGCCAGGAAGACGTTGCCCGGTGGTCGCCACATGGAGGGCCCCCATTAATAATAATGAAAGCGCCATCACAGAGTAAGCAGAGCAAGCTATATGACTACCCCTCATTAACAAATAAAGGTATCATCACATAGCGCTCAGATCAAACTACATGACAGCCAGTGAGTTGACTTGCGATGAGTTCAACAAGGATTGCGCTAGCCCCACCTGGTTACATTTACATTTATTTAAATACACATACCTGCAAGATGTTTTTTTGAAATATACCATGGTTATTTTGTTAAAAGTGAAGGCTAGCTGTACGTTTATTGCATTCCAGATATACCAAGTTCACGGTTCAGAATGGCATACGTTGAAATTTTGATAATAAATTGTAAAAGTTGCTAAATAAACTTTTTCACAATGTGTGTTGACGGATGTGTGTCCATCCGGTTAGGGGATCAAACGATTCATGATTTGACGATGTGCGCTCGTCCAACCGTCCGCCCATCTGCCTGTCATTTCTCCAGTTCGGGCAATAAAAGAGAATAAATATGTGGCACTTATAAGCGCCGATGGGCCCTTTGGCCGAGTTTCTCTTCCAGTACTGTTGTGCGTGTTAAATTTTGAACAGTATTACAAGGGATTGAGCCAGGGATTTAACCCACGATCTACAGATCAGAAAGCTTATGGATTAACCACTGAGCTACTGCGCCCACGGGCAATAACTTGAGCAAATATTAAGATATTTCAACGTAATTTGGCATGTGACGGACTGAATTATTAAGAACAATCGCAGAGACTACCCTCAGAATTTTTTATATATTTAACCAAATATTTCATATAAGACAACAAAGTGTAATATGTACATTAATATTATAAAAAAAAATTAATATGTGGCACTTAAAGCCCCGAAGGGCTCATTGGCCGAGCTTCTCTTCCATTACTGTTGTGCGTCCTAAATTTTGGACAGTATTAGAATGGACCTACTTATTTTATCCGGTTCCGAACGGCAGAACACTTGTGACATCACTTTTTCTGAGCTTTGTCACAGAGTTCTTTTTAGAAGATTTTTCATGGCAAGTTGTTACTGTCGGAAGAATTGCCAATTGCTTGCCGACAGGTGGGTACCGTTCGAAAGAAAAATCTTTTCGATATTAAATTTGTTATGCATCAGCCGGGTATTGAACCACGACCTACAGATCAGAAGGCGAACACACTAACCATTGAGCTACGGCACCGACATTAATATTATATTGTGCAATATTATCACAAGAAGTAGACAAATCACACCCACTATTTTATGTAGCTCCTACACAACGTTATAGAATATGTTTTAAAATGAAAAAGCCATCACTTACGTAATCGTTTGCTTACGGCAATGTCTTGGACATATACAGTGTCTCACAGCTTATTTCGTACAGTGTATATATTTTTATGTACATGGCTGTAACATCGAAACTAAAAAACTTATCAATAAGTTTTGAATGTAGATGTCTGTGTATGTGTTTAGTAAACCTAATAAGAAAACGGGGAACCCCAAAAATTGTTCTTTTTGTCATGCAAGAGAGAAAAACTATTGATCAGCTGATTTTCAGCTCACATCTTATTTCGTACACAAACTTCAATGTAAGTAAGTTTCATTCTGCCGCACAGTTACAAAGTTTTTTTGAATTGTATGAGTTTTTGGACCTTTTTAACTATTATAACAATTTTTATTATTATTATTTTAAATAGTTAAAGTGCTGTAAATTAAACATTTAGCGTTATGGGTCGTCGTACAACGATGGAACAGCGTAAACTGGTAATTAACCATTTTAGGAAAGGTCAGAGTGTGCGAAAAATTGCTGAAATGACAAATTTAAGTGCCTCAACTGTCCAATACATCATTCAACGCTTCGTTCGCGAAAATCGGTTGGAGAACAAGGGCAGAGAAGCACCTAATAAGATTTTCAACGCTTCAGACGAGCGTTATATTGTACGAAAAATTAAGAAAAATCCAAAGTTATCCGCTCCGAAGTTGGCTGCAGAGGTTCAGCGTGAAATAGGAAAATCATCCAGTGCTGAAACTGTCCGACGTGTGCTGCGCAATCATGACTTGAACGGTCGAGTAGCCCGAAAGAAACCATTCATTTCGAAAATGAATATACAACGCCGACTTGACTTCGCCAAAGAGCATATTATTAATACTCCTGCGTTCTGGAATACCGTTATTTTCGCGGATGAGTCTAAGTTTAATATTTTTGGCTCGGACGGAATGTCATATGTTTGGCGTAAAGCGAATACCGAGCTAAACAAGGAGAACCTTAAGCCCACAGTGAAGCATGGTGGCGGTAGCGTGATGGTTTGGGCCTGTATGTCAGCAGCCGGAGTAGGTGAATTGGTTTTTATTGAGGAAACAATGGATAAAATGAAGTACCTCGAGATTCTGAAAAACAATTTACTTCAAAGTGCAGACAAACTGGGTTTGCGGGAAGAATTTCGGTACTACCAAGATAATGACCCAAAACATAAATCTGGGATTGTGCAATCTTGGCTTATTTGGAACTGCCCACACTTGATGTCTCCACCACCACAGTCACCTGACATGAATGTGATTGAAAATCTTTGGTCTATTTTGGACAATAAAATAAGAACACACAAGATTTCTAATAAGCAAGACCTAAAGAAGGTACTGATGGAAGAATGGAAAAAAATCACACCAGACATCACTCAAAAATTGGTGGATTCAATGCCAAATAGACTCCAGGCTGTCATTAACGCTAAGGGATGTCATACTAAATATTAAAATCAACTTACTTTGTTTTTAGTTTGAACTTAAAGAGACTGTACGAAATAAGCTGTGACATGAATTTTCCTATTTTTTTCTTATTTTATTTTTTTATAGTGTCAAACACTAAAATTTTGAAAAAGTAAATTTTGGAAAATAAAAAACAAACCTTCCTTTCAAAAATGGCATTTATATTTTGTTCAAATTTTTGCTATATTAGGAATTACGACTGCAGCAATTTTTAAACTGTCACTGTACGAAATAAGCTGGGAGCCACTGTAGGTCAGTTTTGCAAAAGAAAATAATTTTTAAGGAACTGCCCACTTCTTCATGTAGCTCCTACCCAGAATATTTAACAATTTAAACCGCCTTAATCGTAATAGAATATGAAGGTGGAACGTCAGAGATGTACGGTGGATAACTAAAACTTCTCAACCAAGCTTTCCACTTTTCCCACCAAAAATGTGTGTGGCCGCCTCACGATGTCCCATGAAGATGACACGTCGTGATTACGTAAATTTTGACCATCATAAGCAAGGACTCGCTGACATTCTCCTAGCCATATAACATTACCTTCTTATTCATCAATTCTGGATTTGCGATTGTTTTAACTCATTTGATTGTCTCTTCTATGGCATTTTCACTGCACATTGCCGTACATGATCCATTCCTCAGAAGTTACCTATTTTCCATCCACTTCTGCAAGTCAGTGTATTCGCAAATGTAGTCGAGTAAATTTTTCTCACACATTTCATGTAACATCCATTTATCGAGCTTCTTGACAAATGCAACCATATGCAAATAATTTGAAACAGTTTTCTGAAGAATGTTTAGCTCCTCCGTAATATCATTTGTTGAAGAATTTCCCCGATTATTTCAGTGATTGGACGGCCCGACCGAAGTGCACGTTTGACATTAAAATCTCCAGAATTAAATCATTTGAACCAACGATGTGCCAAATGTGTCAATATGGCGTTTTATCCATAAACTGGTCAAATTTTGTCGTAATCCTGAGTTGCATTTTTGGCTCTACGGAAGTAAAAGTAAAATTTCCTCTTTAGGAAATTCTGTTTTCAAACATGAATAACAATAACTCAGAAGATAAGTATATGAATGCAAAGAAATGCGGATTACATAGTCGGTGAACTTACGTATTGGAGGGAGTGATTCCCGCACTTCTTATATGTGAACTTACATGTTTGTAATTATATTCTATTATTCATTTACCGCGCATAAGGTGAGCGTGGTAAGCCTACTTATTTTATATCTCGACGTGTGCAGGACAAACGGATGGTCGGATATCTTTAACACATTCGCAGACACTTTAAAAAGTACAGAAGTGCAAAAAATCACTAGGTTTCCCTGTAAAGTAATTGTGATATCCAAATTCTGATTAGACATACTTCTTCTAATTGGTAACAATATCACGTTTTGTTAGTTATTTACAATTGGTGCTACAACATTCACGTCGACCTGCATATAATTCGTGTAGCTGTCTTATTTTGTTCTAAAACCTATATTCAACAAAAATTAAAGAAAGTAAATTTAAAGGTATGTAAGGTATGTAAAAAAAATTAATTAATTGGTTAATTGAATGCTTCAGTGTGTTTAAAAGCTATGTAATCAATTTATCTCTAATATCGATAAAGCCAGAATCTGCATCCTTTATGTTTTTTTAAATATAATAGCTATGTTATTCCATATAGTATCACCTAATAGATGGAATAGTTTCTTTGAGCACCAACGGATGAATTTTCTGGGTGAAGAAGAAAATTGTACCTTCGCGAATGCGAAATAAAGAACAAAATAAAATCAAATGAATGGCACAAATTTAGCCATAATAATAAAAAGGATGAAAAAGTAATTACAGAAGCCCTTCTCTGAGAGGTAAATGCCTTACCGTCTCTACAACTTCCTTAATTATACTTTAGATAAAACAGGCTTTATTGTAAGGCATTGCTTTGCCGCTCCCGTGAGAACAGCTTATAACAGCAGCTATTTTGAAGTACATATTTCATTAATGCTTCATTGCATGTTGTGTTTTAATAGGAATTTATATATTCATTGCAAATTATAATTTTTTTAATAATTAAAATATGTGTCGAAATTCCAAAAAAAAGCAAAGCTAGTACTTTTCTGACCCACCATACACGGTGCGACAAATATGTATTAAGACTCGAACCATAGCTCAGCAACCAAGCGCGCCATCTATGTGTGAGCACATGCATTTTGAAGCTTCAACCTTCCTCTACTAACTGCCAAAATTTCATGGCATTGACACTCATTTTACAAAACACGTGTTCGTTTGATGTTGAAATTTTAACATGAAATTTAACATGAAATTTAACACACAGCACTCATTGTTCGTCAATTTTTGGCTCGGAATCAGGTCTGTGTGTTGAATCACCTACCGTATTCACCTGAATTAGCACCGTGCGACTTCTTTTTGTTACCAAAACTGAAACTGAAGTTGAAAGGATGGTTTTTTGATGACATTCAGACCATACATCGGGCTTCGACGAGGACACTGGAGGCAATTCCGAAAAATGAGCTGGAACACGAGTTTGAATCGATGTAACAAGTGTATTGAATCCGGAGGAAAAAATATACCGAAAAATTAGCAGATATCGTGTTTCAATATTGCTTTCTAGAGGCAGTCTTAATACATAATTTTCGCACCGTGTATGTATGCTAAATATAATATTGTCCACTAAAGTGGTTATAAAAATAAATCACTAGATAGCATTGTTAAAGCTTTTGCTGAAAGGTAACTGCATTTTTTTTGATGATCATAATATTTCCAAAGTATAAAAAAATAAAAAGTGGTCCACAACTGAATTTGATCCTACAATCTACCAACTCAAACGTAAACGGTTGCACCATCATTCTATCGAACTACTTATTTATTTTTTGTCTTTAAAAGGATATTATTCTTAATAAAAATAATAATAATTTAATAATAATAATAATTTAAAAATTGTAATTAAAATAATAATTTCAATTTTAATATAATAAGATAAAAATAATATAATATTAATAATAATAATAACAATAATAACAATAATAATAATAATAATAATAATAATAATAATAATAATATAATTTCATTTCATTTTAAATATAGATCTTTTCTTCAATATTCTCCTGTTTTCACTATTTATTTCATATTTATTAAATTTTTTTGGGGGGTTGTTTCTTTTCTTTCAAACTTTGTCTTTTCAATTTACTCGCGCTTTCACCTTCTGTTAATTTTTATATTATTATTTATTTCTTTACTGGTCAATTTAAATTCTTTATCATATCTGCAAAGGTCATTGAGTTTTTTTAGAAGATTTTCCATGGCAACATTGAATTGTTACTGCCGGACGAATTGCCAATTACTTGCCAACATCTGAAAATCTGAAAGTTGTGATTTAACCGGGGATCGAACATACGACCTACAAATCAGAAGGCCAACAAGAAAATATATATGTATAAAATAGCCAAAAATTGTAAAACGGTTAAAAGCTTAGTGTAGTACAATAGTGGTGGTAGAAATGAAATTTTGTAAAAAAAAGTGGTAGATTTGCCACAATTGCAGGATAATCCAAACGCTGATTGCGAATGACAAGGACAAAGTGTGTCTCATATACGTAAAACCAAAACCCGTATCTCTTCCTCGTATGTCCCTCGCACACAAACAAAATGTATTTCATGCAAACGTTTTTGTGTATAAAACAGGAAGTTCGTGATCTCAAAATTTTCACAATCTACCTAAATCTAGTATTCGTAAACCACTCACGTGCCGTAGCTCAGTGGTTAGTGCGTTGACCTTCTGATCTGTAGGTCGTGCGTTCAATCCTTGACTGAAGCACAACTTTCGTATCGAAAAGATTTTTTTTTCAAACGCTACCCACCTGTAGGGAAGCAATTGGCATTTCTTCCTTTAAAAGAAGTCTGTCACAAAACTCAGAAAATGTGCTGTTGGAGGGTGCTGCCGTTCGAAACCAGCTAATATGAGTAGGTCCCTCCAAATTCTGCCCAAAAATTTAGTACTGGAAGAGAAGCTCGGGCAAAGAGCCATTAGGTGCTTATAAGTATAAGGCGAAATCATACAAGGCGATGTTAATAGCTGATTTGAGTTTGTTCAGAAGTTTTACTTCTATCACGTGTGCGGTGCTGCACGCCCAAATTTTTAAGTTTTGCTCAATTATTAAAAAATTTGTGCTGGATCGATTAAGACATTTTTTATCTGATTAGCATAAATAGAATATCATTAGAAAGATATTCACGCTCCAGCTAAGAAGGTGTTATATTCGGAACCCGCTGGAGGAAGACGCAGAAGAGGAAGACCTAACCTCTGGTGGGAAGACCAAGTACTGGAGAACCTTTCGCGGCTTGGAATTTCCAACTGGCGCCAGCTAGCGAAGAACAGAGATGGCTGGCGAAGCATGTTATTTTCGGCCTAAATCGATATTCGGTTGTTATGGCCACATAAGTAAGTAAGTACACGGGTTGTCCATGTTGTTCAATGGTTTCAAAACTGTACTTAGTAGGGGAGATACACCTAGTATGATTGCCATGCGCTGAGTTAACGCTGGGTTGCTGTATGGCTACAATACTGTGTTCTTAGAGAAGAACGAGCTAGTTCCCCTCTGTCGTAGGTGCGAGAAACGATGAACGTGGTACATAGCCGTGCTATTAAAGAGAGACGAACTAGGTCTTCTAATCACATCATCGCGTGTTTACGTGCTACGTCTTCTCCGATAGATGTCTCACTGACATCCGGGGCAGTTCTTTTCCTTGAAGTGACAACATTTGCTTAATGAGTGGAGGCCCCTAAATAGAGGGCAGAGATTACTGTTAGGGAGTTTTTAATGGGAGAGTTTTCAGGGAAATTGCTTCGACGCGATATATCGTGACCTTTCAATATTGATTTCGGGGAAATGTGCATCGTTCGAAGGATGGGTTACGGTACATATTCCTTCATTTGTGCGTCGGGTGGTCATCATAAAATGTTCTTCCCATGTTTTATCTAAATTTTCTTGAATTTGTTCTCGCGTAGATTCTTTAAATTCGCAAAACCGTGGTAGTTGGTTATCTAATTATAGTTATTAAAACATGAATCTACTGTAGATGGGTTTTTGGGGAATGAGGTTTTTAAGAATGTTATGTTGTATTCCTTCTCGAATGATTTCCACCAATTAACAAGTCGACCTGATCGCTTTTGTAGAAATAATTATCGGGCAAGGGTATATTTGGGATATTTTTATAAATGTAAGGATCGAGAGAACAATTGGGCATTTTTCCTAAAAACTTCTTTTAAAACTAGTGTATTAACTTCTAATTTGAAAATGGGGTCAAGCGGTGAGCATAAATTTATGGTGCAAACTTTTGATACTTCTGCAGAAAACGTACGGTCAAGTCCGGAAACCACTGCATTTATATTTCTTGTAGGAATTTTTAACATCTTTTGAAATTGTTCTGTTACAAAACTGCCTTCAGAACCTGAGTCTATGAGTGAACGAGCATGAAATATAGGGTTTTTATGGCCTATAAACACCATAGCGGTTCCTAACAGAACGTTTTTTGTATCTGATGCAAAACATGATTGGATTTGAGTAGCGTCTGATATCATCATCAGTTTTTGGAGCTACAGCTATCTGTGAGCTTTGGCCTGCTGCACGTGGGACCTCCAAACATCTTCGTCATATGTGACTTCTCTCCAATTCTTTATCCCAAGTTTTTCCATGCCTTGTATCATTACTTTTGATACAGTTTCTCCCAAAGATATTATTACTATTCTAGTTAGTTTTTCTGGAATTATACATTTCCGAAATACTGCGGGGATAGCCATTCTATAAATGTTATCGAATTCTTGTTTAAAATCAAATTTTTTAAGAATGGGGATTATTATTTCTGTGTTCCAATCATCTGGTAGTGTTTCGTTGTTGCAGATCAATGTTGTTAGGTGATAAATTCTTTCAATGAACGTGGTACTCACATTGTTCAGGAACTCAGCTGTGATATTGTCCTCCACGGACAATGTAAATCTGTGCACAGGTTTTCTAGTGCTTCATTTTTCCATGCTTCATTTTTCAAGTCTATCATTCTCTTGCATTCCTCATCGAAGCAACCTGAGTTTTTTTTACCTAGAGTAGATGCTGCGGCAGTTGTGATAGAGTTTTTTAAGGCTTTCGATTCCTCTTCTATGTTATCCGATGTTTTTTTTTGCCTTAACGCTTTGTCAATTTCTGCCTGAAATCTGGTTTTGACTGTGGTTTTTTTGCATAAACCGCAGCTATGTTGATTCTGACATTCTGCTAAGCCGTGGGATATAGCAAACAGCTTTTGCAGATCTGAGGTCTGCATTTCATTGATCAGCGATCATTAATGTTTAAATTCAGAATTCAGGTATATAATCTTATGGGATGTTGTTGCGAGTTGCAAAATTTACACGACGATTTCGTTATTGGGTTGATAACTAGAGCGTCTTGAAGAAGTTTTTGGAGTTGCGCCTCTTAACTAAGACACTGTTTCGATAGTTTGGAATCGACTTGTTAAAAATTCATCAAGATCACTCCATTTCGGTATTACAATTTTATTTGTAACTGATTGCTCCCACAACGAAAGAGTTATTTCTGGGAGACGGGTCGCGCAGAGGAATATAAAGATGGCATCCCAATTGTTTATGTCCATATCATAAACTTTAAACGCCGCAGTGCAATTATTGATATCGCATTGTAATTATTTTAATTCAGTCTGGAAATTTTGTAAACTGTATACAATTTTAAAGTAAGTAAGTAAGTATACAATTTTGAGTTGTTTACCATGATACGCTTGTTTTCGTAGCGATCTACTAAATTTTGCCTAAAGAGGAGATTTTTTCACATATCCCTAGCCTCACCACAAGTTTTCTGTTTTTTTAAGGAAGGGTTTTTCTACTGAGGAGACACACTGATTTAGAATGAAAATAGCTGTGAACATAATACGAAATGAAGGCGAAGTCAGATAATCGCCACTAATGTTATGACCTCTGGATCAGGACTAGAGCGTACTGATGTGGAAGCTACAGTGATTGATAGTTCTTTAATACGATCAGTCATTGCCGAACCGCAACTTATATAGATTTGGTAGCAATGGTCGTATAGCTCTAAGATACTTTCAGTGTCGGCATCTGGTTTTGCCGTTGAAGCTTGATCTATGGAATCTAATAATGAATCACAAATATTTTTAAAATTGTTCCATTTTTCTTTTTATTCTTATTTGTAAGATGAAACAGATGCTTTGCTTGAGGTATTTGATCAAAATTGTTTTCAAAGTTAACAATACAGTATCCATACCGCAGCAAAGTATTTAAAGTAGACATCTTGAAAAATTGCCGAGGCCGTGGCTCAGTGTTTAGTGGCGTTAGATGTAGGTCGTCGGTTCAAACTCCGGCTGAAGCATAAATTTGATATCGAAAATATTTTTCTTTCAAATGTAACCCACCTATCTGCAAACAATTGGCAATTCTTCCTGCAGTATTAATTTTCCTTGGAAAATCTTCTATAAGAACTCTGTGACAAAGCTCAGAAAAAGTTCCACAAGGGTTCTGCCGTTCGAAACCGGCTAAAATAAGTAGGTCCCTTCAAATACTGTCCAAAATTTAACATTCACTACAGTACTGAAGGGGAAGCTCGGCCAAAGAGCTTTTTGAGGTTTATAAAGGCCACATATTTATTTATTTTTTTGTTTTGGTTGTTTGCATAATTTTAGGAACGTTATTGTTTACTGCGTTACTCTTCTTTTCTATGAAATTAGTTTAATAAGAGTGTGTGGGTTTAAAAACAAGTAAGTAAATCTGATATTTAATTATTTATCTGTTATTTATATTTTTAATGTTTATCTAAATATGTAATATTTACGGAACGTACAATTTTTGTTTATACTTTAGTAGGTACCAAGTGAATTTTCAGTGTGATTAAAAATATAATTTTAATATGTGTTAGCACAAAAAAATTTGTTTTTTTAAATTTGCCCAAATTCCTATAAATTATGTGCTGGCAACTTTACCAATTATTCCCAATTCCACCTTGTTCCTATGTTTAACATATGTTACAAAGACATATGTGAAATGTCAAATTTGCTATTGTTATATTTGATTGCATTTACAAAATCATTTACGTCTGTATTATACAAAACGCAGTCACTTTTTACTCCTGTGTCACGTTCAATCACTCTCAGGCAAAAGTGTGTATTATATAAATTCTTACGTTATTTCGCCCGCTATATTAAGTTGTCACTACAATACGTTGTTGTCTTGTTGCCAACTATTTGATTATTATAAATTGTCAATATTTTATATGGGATTATTTTATTAATTCATACAATTTTCTATATTGACTACACTACAAAGTAACTGCTGACATTTTAATATATAAACAAAAATAACCAATAATGTGTCAAGTTACACGAACTCCATTTTGAGGAAATAGCTTCTAAATATTTCATACCAATTTTTAATTATTTTGTTTGAAAAAATATATGTTTATCGATTCTTTTCTATATTTGATGAAAGGGATAATTGATTGAAAGTAGATTGGTGCCATAAAAAGAGAAAGAACTGGGAAGTTTGTCCAAAAAATTAGGTTATTGCTTATTGCAAAATATGGAACACAGGGTAATATTCGAAACAGGAAGTTAAGGCAGTTAACACTATTTTAACTTATTCCGATTTTGGGATTTAATGAAATTAATGTATGTTAAAGAACATAAATAGATATTGACAAAAGTATGTTCACTTATAAATTGTAAAATAGTTTTAAATAAAAGTCGTAATTGTTTGTATCTTTATTAATATGAAAATACAAGAAAGCATAATCAAAATACATCAATATCTCTGAATTTGACTTTTTGTGGGTTAACACATTACTGCTTATCGGCATCCAAATCAAAAAAAATAATTTTTGGATCACCATACTGATTTTGAACGTGTGGGGTAAAATACTGAGTTTAATATACAAGGTGCGACAATTATGTATTAAGACTCGAACCATACCTCAGCAAGCAAGCGCGCCATCTTTGTGTGAGCACATGCGTTTTGAAGCTTCAACCTTCCTCTACTAACTGTCAAAATTTCATTGCATTTGGTTGGTTTATTGACATTCATTTTACAAAACACGTGTTCGTTTGATGTTGAAATTTTAACATGAAATTTAACACAAGAATCAGGTCTTTGTGTTGCATCACCCGCCGTATTCACCTGATTTGGCACCTTGCGACTTTTTTTTTGTTCCCAAAACTGAAATTGAATGCTTTTTTGATGACATTCAGACCATACAACGGACTTCGACGAGGACACTGGAGGCAATTCCGAAAAATGAACTGGAACACGCGTTTGAATAACTATTAAATCGATGTAATAAGTGTATTGAATCAGGAGGAGAATATTTCGAATAAATATACCTAAAAAATAGCAGATATCATGTTTTAATTGTGTTTTCTAGAGGCAGTCTTAATACATCATTGTCGCACCTTGTATGTACATATATAATTTCCATTTTTATTTACATGCAAAATAAAATGAAAGCTGAGAGCATGCAATAGTGGTATTTTTAAACTAATTAATTTATTTTAAAAATAATTATCCAAAGAACAAACGATAATTAATAAATTGGCTATAGCGGTCATGTCATAGCAGGCCATTCAGTTAGTTCGAAGGAAAAGTATGAAAATAACAAAATTTTGATAAAATTCGATTTTATTATTCAACATAGTTGCCTTTGAGGGCGATGCAATGAGTATAGCGATTTTCCAACTTTTCTATACCACTTTTATAGTACGATTTCTCTTTCTTGTCAAAGTAGGCCTCAGTTTTAGCGATTCCTGCGTCATCGGATTTAAATTTGTTTCCAGAAGCATTCTCTTGAGATCTGTAAACAAGAAAAAGTCGCTAGGGTCTAAATCTGGAGAATACGGTGGGTGGGGAATCAATTTGAAGCCAAATTCATTCAATTTTGCACCGTTTTCATCGATTTGACACACGGTTCTTGGAGAAGCAACACTTTTATCTTTTGCAAATGTGGCCGTTTCTTTGCGATTTCAGCCTTTAATCGGTCCAAAAGTTCACAATAATAGTCGCTGTTGATGGTGGTTCCTTTTTGGATACAGTCAATGAATATTATTTCGTTCGCATCCCGAAATACAGACGCCATCACCTTACGGGCCTGCTGTTGCGTCTTTGTTCGCATTGGATTCGATTCGTCGACTGCTGTCCACTCCGCTGACTGTCTATTGGACTGTGGAGTGTAGTGGGGAAGCCATGTTTCATCCACTGTCACATATCGACTATAGAATTCGGTTTTATTGCGGTTTAACAGCACCAAACACTCCGTTGAAGCATCGATACGTTGTTGTTTTTGGTCAACTGTGCGCTCACACGCCACCCTCTTTGCACAGTGCTTTCACATACAATGTCAGCTAGATCGTGCACCTTCAATTTGCGAACGTTCATAAGCAATTTGTGGATTTTTTTTATGTTATGTGGTACGACCACGTTTAAATTCAGCTATCCATTTTTCTACCATTTGTCTCGATTGAGCAGAATCGTGATAATGTTTATCAAACTATTGTTTGGTTTCCACCAAACAATGATAAAGCAGTGCTTTATCAAAACACTAAATTCACTTGTATCCATTTTTTTTTCAATAACACAAATTGCTATAACTTACGAACCAATTGTCAGATTGTTGTCAATTTTATACAAGTTAAGACTCAATAAAAATCATATGGAAAAAATTCTAGTAACGCCATCTATGTGTCATCCTACGCACTTATTGAATGACCTATTATTGTGACACCACGAAAATGACCTCTGATAGTTTTCTTACCTTTTTTTTCCTGTTAAATTTATTTGAAAATGACATTTTTTGTAAAAATACAAAAGAAATAGATGCACAACCTCAGTAGCAAGTGCCGAATTTGACAAATAACGTGCGTGTGTCTGTACTTTAGTGCGCATACATAATACGAAAAGAAAGTAACTCTCACAGTCACAATTTGACGAAAAAGTGACAAAGAATTTATATAATGCGAAAACACGAAAGTGTGCCTCATCGCGTCGAGTTTTATATAATCTGGATGTTAATTTGAAAATTTTTTGACGTTTTTTAATTTTCTTATTAAATAATTGTGAATGACACGAATATTGGCAGCATCGAAACGAATGTCAACAAAAAAAAAAGGCGAAGCCAACGAAAAATAAAGAGAAGAATCTCGACTACGATAAAGGAAGATTCTGGAGTGTCGCCACAGAGTATATATAGGGCCAGTTGTTAACAAAATTAATCAATTAAATCCCGAAAGTGATCGCGCAAGCATTGGTATAGTATCAGAGGCAAAAGTTGCAAGTGCATTAAAGAGTTATTGTAAATAGAGTTGATTAAATAAATTGTTGCTGTATATAGTTGTACAAAATAAGTGTTGCAATTATTATTGACAGAATCCAGTGATCGAACAAAGTTGGTTCAAATAGAATTAAACGTTCACAAAAAAAAACGTAACAATATGTTATTAATACGGTATTGTTTAATATTTGGGTATGACTTAAATTTATAAAACCGGTGATGTGAGCCTTATATTTGTCGAGGACATCAACCAGCTGAATATAAGCACCTTTCCTATAGAGGAAGCGGAGATTCCAGTTGCATATCCGTAAATTATGTTCCTTATTTCGTTTGCAGGGGTCGTGAACAACGAAAGACGTTGTCTGTGGTCGGAGGACCATCATTGAAAATATGAAGATGACGTCATATAACAAGCAGAACTAGCTACACGATGGAACCCTCATTACAGAATGAAAGTGCCATCATATTGCGCGTACAACAAACTGCAGACATCCAGTGAGTTGACTTGCGATAAGTTCAACAAGGATTGCGCTAGCTCCACTGGTTTAGTTAGACACGGTACCTTGCGAAAACACCACCAGACCACCATTCACAACAGTTTTAATAAATATTTATGTAAGATTCGCGGTTTCAAAAGTAAATGTAAATAAAACACATATAAAATATTTTTTATCATGATATTTCTTTTTTATTATAAAGTTTGAACGTTGACATTATGTGTGAAATACTACATCATTTAAATGACCACCACGCGAATTGTTGCAAGCATCGATTCTTTTGAGGTAATTTTCGACCACTTTTTGACACATATTGGGCGGTATCTCAGCCATAACGTGACGAATGTTGGTTTTTAGGTGCTCAAGAGTTAAAGGTTTATCTGCATAAACACGGTCTTTCGCGTAGACCCACAAAAAAAAGTCAAGCGGTGTCAAATCGCATGATCTTGGTGGCCACTTGATATCGCCACGACGAGAAATTACGCGGCCAGAAAATTTCTCTTGCAATAAAGCCATATTCGCTCGAGTTGTGTGGCATGTGGCACCGTCTTGTTGAAACCACATATTCTCTAAGTCGTATTCTTCAATAGCAGGCAAAAAAAAGTCGGTTATCATATGACCATAACGCTCCGAATTGACGGTGACAGTCGTTCCATCGTCGTTTTCGAAGAAGTAAGGTCCACACAATCCAATCACAATCAGTGTTGCCAGTTTAGCCCCTTTGAGGTTAGATATATTTTTTCATTTTGCTTCGAAATTTAGGATTTAGCTTCATGGCTCTTTTCTAGCCTTTTCTTATTTTCAAACTAGCTTTTTGTTAAGGACAATCCTCCACAATGTATTATAGTAGCACTAAATTATTGTATAAATTCAATGAAGCCATATGTGACAAAGTGAACAGAATATTTTGTGAGAATTAGCATCTGGCAGCAGCACGTTTGAGCAAATATATTTGGTTCCACTATCATTATTTTCTGTTAAATAGCCAGATTTGTTGCGCGGATTATTTGTTTCTATTACAGGATATACAAGCAAATGATTCGAGGAAGTTGACTTACTGACAAAAGAATCGAAGTTCCAAATTGCAATCAAAACTTTCTGGCCTTATTGCGCATTCTAAAGGAAAGAAACATGCTGAGGTTTTTAACACTGCAGCGCAGCTTATAAAGATGCTAGCCTTTCGTGATATATATTTAAACAGTAGTTCATCCAATTCATCTGATGAAAAGGAAATAGTTGCATGTGAGATATAGTCCCCTATGGAGTAATACAATTTTGCTTTCTTCAGCAATAAGCTGTTTTTGTAGAATCTTAAAATAGTTTATCGTTGTCCTCTTCTGAATTCACATATTACTTAATTGTAAAAACTTGAAAGGACCTTATTTATTTTTGTAATAATACAATTAATTGTTCTATGAATGTGTTTTCTCAAATATTCGTATCTAATGTATGCTTCGATTGTTGAACATACATGCATACATGATAAAAATAAAATATAAACTGCTATTGAAATGTCAAAAAGGCTAGCTTTCTTAACCTTGATTTTGGGTCATCTAGCTTGTTTAACATTTTTAATTGGCCAATCTACCGTTTTTATTTTTGAAGTCCTGGCAACACTGAGCACAATTTTAAAATCCGACAATGGAATTTGTCACGGAATCGAAACGGTAGTGACAATTGATTTTGTAAAACCAAACACCCACTAAACTATCGAATTGTCACTGACAATACGGAAAATGCCTGTCGGGACGCAATTGTCATACTTTAGTTCACCAACACTTTGTCACTTTAAAGAGTACTTATACTTAAATTTGGTTACGATTTAATTCGAAATTATTTAAAAAATTATATAAAATACGACGCTGCGTATTATGAATTTTGTCTTACGAATGCTTAACATTTTTAGTAGCTGTGAGGAAATATAATGTTGTACATACTTGTATTTAAATTTGTATTAAATAATCTCTGTTCAATCTTATTTATGTTGTTTAATTTATATTTGTTTTGCATTTTTACTTGATTCCTCTTATGCTGTGGTTACATTACCAAACAATTGATCGCTAATCATGGCGTTCATTTTCCGTTTCACCAATTAAGATTGTTGGGTGGTTGCACATGATTTCTGAGACAGAGGTGTAATATTTTATCAAAATAATTGTGCTGCATTAAATTTCAATTGATTTCATAAGGAATACCGCGCTGAATGATTTGATAAAAACAGCAACCATATATGCTGAGAATGTTTCTTTTTAGAACAATAATCATAGAAATGTACTGGAAAAATAATTGAGTTAATAGAAAAAGTATCGTCGAAAAATCGGAAAAAAAGATAGCGATCAAGTGGGATCAAAAAATGGTAAAATAGGAAGTACAAACGGCTCTTTTACATTCCTGACAAAGGAATTACAACATAACGACTTCTGGGCTTTCAAAAATTACATAAGGATGATCGATGCGAAATTGCAGAACATCCTGTGGCTCGTTGAAAGGGACATAAAAAAAAGTGAAACGATAGTTGGAAATGCAATACCGCCAGATAAAGAACTGGCAGTGCTGGTTTAATAGTTAACTCTTTCCTATATTGGCTTCAAAGGACTGAAATTGTGCCTGGATATCATGTTTTCCTATATTGCTAACAATTTTTGACAATTGCTGTTGCATAGCATCTAGGGCCTGTTCCCGTTTTTCCCGATTAGAATAACTTGGATTTCTTGTATCCATTAAGCGTTCATTAATTTGCAGCAGAGTAATAGGTTCTTCAGTGAGAGGTCTGCTCCACGAAAACACAATTTCTAAATAAAATAATAAATTTAAAGTTATAGAATTTCTTTGCTTAACGATAAAATTATCTCAATCAGTACATATTCAGAATATAAAATAAAAGCGAATAGCTTTTTTTAAAAGGAATTTATATAATTAATGTTTAAAATTTAATCATCCTTCACAGTTGTCAACATAATAAACATGTATGTACGCAATACCCGTAAAGCAGTGCTACATTATTTAGAAATATTTTTTCTCACATTTTCTTTTTCTCTATATAAAATTGCATATGGCAACAGTGGTGAAATTGGTTGATTGGTGTCGAGAACAGCAATCAGAACTGGTTGACATGCATTTGTTCATTTTTGGAGTTCATTTTTCATTTTGTATTGAAACCAACAACAATTTACGTTCAATTGTTATATTATCAACACGGCATAACGACTCGAAACCAAAAACTTTGTTATTATTTTGTTGTATGATTTTGCAGTTACTACTTTAAAAGCGAATGAAGACGCATGTTTATAATCCAACTAGAAACGAACATGAGGTTGCACACGAAGCAAGTAATGTTTGAGGATTAATCGAATGTACGTTTGATAGATACGTATATATGCACCATTTTTGATTGCTTCTTACATGTTCATATTGTATTATGAATATCGCGAGTTGCAATTGCTGGATGACCACAATCACTGCGATCTGACACTTGCTGATACATCACCTTCATCCACGCCGTTCGCAATTATATGGACGTCATGTTATCCAACAAAATCACCGACTTTGTGGCATAAATACAAGTACTGCGTGACTGAAGACATACTCCACCGAATTTGACACACAAACTAATATCAAAACAGGGAGTGCCCAAAAGTTCCTTATGGAACTGCAACCACAAATACAAATAATCTTTATTGTTATAATAAAGGAAAGAAATTTATTTGAATCTGTACACTGAAAAAAATGAGAATTTCATTTCGTATAAAGTTATCTGTAATGAAAAAGCAACCAAGGGGACAAAATTACTCCAAATTTCCTTTAAATTTTCCATGATCCTTCCAATAATTATCCAAATTTAGTTCAGTTGTATACAATTTTAATACAGCCTCCTAAGTTCAGAATAATAATAAGAATAAAACATACACCGATTTTTCTCAGTACGTCTCAATCCACAAACCATACGTTCGCCAACAACAAAATCTACTTTGAAGATAACTGTCACGTATATGTACCAACAAAGCATACGAAAATGTTGTTGCGAAAACGTTTGTGCTTAGTATCCACAAAAAAAGAAATTTAAGAAATAAAAAAGACATAATTGTTTGTGTATTTCGTTCTTTCTTGAACGGAGTGCATTGAGTGCATATGAAAATGCACAGCCTATGTCTAAGTGCATTTACAAAAACAAAAGTGCCTCAAGTACATAGGTGAGGGCATTTATGATCAAAACATTAATTACACCTCAGTAATGTACAATCAAGCATTAGTGTTGATTGAGGACATTCGTATTTTAGCTTTAAATTGGCCACTTCATCATTAAGGCATGTCATCGCCCGGTCGTTGATTAAATTTACAGTGACGTGGAGCGAAAAAAGCAGTATAACAACGTTGACTTAATCACATTTATTGCGAACAATAAGCAATAATTGATTGTAATTAATCATCATTTTTATAGCGAAACGTCGAGATATTTCGATGGACTATCAACATTCAAATAAAATTGCAAAATGATCCATCGGCTCAAAAACAATTCTAAACAATTGTTGAATATTGCCAGTATATTAGAACTGCATCCAAAAACACAATGCTCCAAATTGCCAAACAATTTCTGCACCATCGTTAATTCAAAACGTGAATTAATTGAGAATGTCTTCCCGGCCATACTGAATAATTACTTGAACCATAATTTGCTCAGTGAACGTGATTCAATTGAATTTTTATATTCATTAGATATGTTAGGTATGTCAGTCTAGAATTAAGTAAGTAAATCATTACCTTACAGTCGACCAAATTATGCCCTGCATATGTATATACATACATATATATATATATATATATATATATATATATATATATATGTATATATATATGTATATATATATATATGTGTGTGTATATATATATATATATGTGTGTATATATATATATATATATATACATATGTGTATATATATATATATGTGTATATATATATATATATATATATATATATATATATATGTATATATATATATATATATATATATATATATATATATATATATATATATATACATAAGTTTGCTGGAATATCCACTTTTTTCTTTTATTTTCACTGTTTTGTATGGAAGTTACATTAAGAAATAGGCGTGAATCACCGGGAACAATTTTTTGCATATAATACTAATCTACACCAGAAATATGGTTTACTTTGACAAAGTCTTTTGTTATGGGGGTCTTAAAGGGGATAATTTAAAGGAAGTTTTTAAGCTAATTCCGAGGCTTGTATGGGAGCTATACAAAAAGCTATATCAAGTAAATCTAACTTAACTTTGCAGTCTTAATCCACACCTTAAATTTGGCTGTCCTACGGTGAATGGTTCCTAAGTTACAGCGGTTTAAATTTTTTTTTTATTTTCACAACTTTGTATGGTAGCGCCATGCCACATAATTTCCGACTATGTTATTATTCTATGTGTGACTTATGATCGTTCTCGACAGAAAATTGCCGAAGCTACAACTGTTTCAATTTAAAAGAAATTCGGTCATTTTGTATGGGGCCTGCTACAAACAGTGGGTGTAGTTCGCCCACCACTTCTAATTCTAGTTATCTTTACAATGCTAATCAATAACGCAAATAGGATTGTTCTACGCTAAATAGGTTGTAAGTTATGAAACGCCTATTTTTTATAGTAGCTCCCATACAAAGTGGTTGTTTGTAAGGTCATTTTTCTTCTTCTGAAATTGAAAACCAAGAGTTTGTTTGTGTTCGTGTTCATTAGGAAGCAAAATTTTTTTTCATTGCATGTTCTTACATCCCTCTAAATAATGATATTATCGTATATCTTAATTACGCTTCTCTAATCAAGACTGTGTTCAATAAATTAAATGAACATGATTCTATGTTAACTTTCGGTAACTTCAACTTACCCCACGTTTGTTAAAATTTTGACAATACTGATCGAGTATTACCATGCACTGCTCGGTAGAGTTTTGATATGTTCCTAGACTCTTTGTCAGAGATAGGCTTAAGACAAGCACATTTATAATAAAAATAACAACATTTTGGATTTGGTATATGTTAATGTCTCTTTATCACGTTGTGAAACGTTTTCTATTCCTGAATGCAGCCATCACTCTACCTTTTTCGAATCTTTGGAATATTCTTGTTCAATCCAACACAAAATGCTTGTTTGCATGTGGAATCGCATTGTTTTAAAAAAAACCAATTATGGCAAATTTAAAAAAGCTACTATCTGAAGTTAACTCAACTTATTTTAAACTTTAGATTAGTGGGTTTTGGAATTTAATACTATCCTCTACGATTGTTACGAATTATGTATTCCACAGCAGAATAACACTCATATAGCGGTGGCCCAGTTTGGTCTACTAGAGAGTTACCGAAATTAAAAAATCATACAAATCGTAGTTAGGGGTCTTTACAAAGGTCCGGTAGTTCAGGTGATTACGCTTGATCTCTCTTCTCAGAAGAAATAGATATAATCCAAAATGTTACAAAGATTACATTAGTCAACTAAAAACTGAAATTCATATCAATTCGAGAGAATATAAAACGTAAAAATTTTGTTTTCCCTGTGCCTGTGGTGACCAAACTACCTCCAATATTTTTGCGGACTTCTTTAAAAAAATAATAATATAATAAAAATATGTGGTACTTATAGAACCCAAAGCGTATTTTGGACAAGTTTCTCTTCCAGTACTGTTGTGCGTATTCAAATTTTATACAGTTTTAAAAGAAACCTACTGATATAAACCGATTCGAAATGTCAGAACCCTTGTGACCCACCTTTTCTAAACTTTTTAACAGAGCTCTTTTTAGAAGCGATTAGAAGATATTGAACCAAACCTCAACTGCTAAGCTACGAACTTCTGTAGTAGCCTAAACCGCGATTCCACCACGACCGTTTTCGCTTGACGTTGTCGTAAGTGAGTGGATCGATTTTGTTGCGGTTCAGCAACGATTCGCAGATTTAAATTCGGTCCATGAGGTTCTTTTGCGTTAACTCGTGTGGCACCCATACATCGAGCTTATTTTTGTATCCAGACTTACTTAAATGGTTGCAAACGGTTTTTTGAGCAATGTTTAGCTCCTGGGCAATAGAAACAGTGCTTAACGGTCAGACTTGACGATTTACATTATTTTATCGATATTTTCGACAATTGGCCTTCCAGAGCGTGCTGCATCTTTGACATGAAAAATACCGGAACGGAATTTACGAAACTAAAATTGCACGTTATTGGTTGTTACAGTATCAAGACCATAAACACTATACACATTTTCAGCCGTCTGGCTTGCGTTTTCGCCTTTATCGAAGAAAAACTGTAAAATATGGCGTATTTTCTATTTACTGGTGTCCATCTTTGACACGTGCGCAAACAAAACTGAGTCAAGAAATCACAAAACTGCCTGAAACATTTATTTAGTACGAAATCCTATCTTTCTACCCCCATCTAGCGTAACCCGATCGCACGTTATACAACGCGAGATACAGATTATTAAAGCCATCTATTGGAAAAATAAAGGATTACTTTTTACTACTGATATTATGCAAGCGGATGCAGCCATAGTCTTTATCTGCTAATACCACACGTAAGCAATACTGTGATGTAGATTCACGAATAATATCACATTTCCTGTGTTATTATTCATGTTCCTCAATTTTTTTATATAACACTTTATCTCTTCTCCCATTCTGTATGGTGATGAATATATTGGTTTCTATGATTCCAATTAATTATAATCAACTTTCCTTTATATTAATTGGTTTGTAGTTATTCTTCAATTCTTCGATTACTTTCTAAAAAATTTGCGGCATATCATTATTTACTGAAATGTTCATAATCTGTTTTTCTTCGTGATATTTTCTGAAATAAATTATAGAGAACTAAACTCATTATCATGCGACGTACTATACAATATTATTTTTTATCAACCATAACTACGCTAGATGGCGCTTTAGGGTAATACTGAATTTAGGTTAATATAGAATTTCTTTAATTTTTCTTTGACATGCTTTAAAAAACACTTATATATATAATTTTTTTGGTACGAGGAATTTGTTTTAATTTTTTAATTTTATTGAATTTCCTTCATAAAGGGAAAAAAATTATATGCTATACTACTCATGCTTTTTTTATCTTCCTTATTGCTTTTGCTTTTTGCACTTGGTTTTGGTTTTACTCAATACTGATTTGGTATTGACCTAACAGAGTTGCAGCAAAAAAGGTTATGGCAAAGGTTACTACAAAGGTCTTTCGTTAGTAAAATAATCATCTTTAGAAAGTTTAAACGATCAACTCAGAATATTGTTCAAGCCATTTTGACTACTTGGATTCATGCAAAAAGATTTGGTATAGTGAAAAAAAAATATTTTTAATCAAGTCAATGCGCGTGTTTAAAATCGTGTTTTGACAATTTGACAATGGCTAAATTCAACGAATTAAAGTACGAATTTCTTGAACATTAACTGAATATACCACCAAATTTGACTTCCAGCCACTGTTATTCTTTTCCAAACCTGAAACAATTCCTTGCTGGAAAGCGTTTTACAACAAATGACAAATGAAGCTATTGGAGCTGTAAACGGATATTTGCCAGACCTTCCGGAATTTTACTTCAGTAATGGCATTGAGTTATTGGAGAAACGGTGGAATAAGTGTACTGAAGTCCTGGGAAGTCTGGGAAAACTATAAGTTATATGAAACTAAAATAAATTGTTTTTTATTGTAGTACCCAATCATCCTGTTACGTTTTTATTTTGTGAACGTTTAATTTTTTTTTCAATCAACCCTTTCCGATCACTGTATTAATTGTGTAGAAATATTTGTAGTGCTAAATTGGCAATCCTTGACCTAGAATGACCAGGGTATGTTCTGGGAGGAAGACCCGTATTCCACTAGAACACCAAACTTTACAAAAGCTAAGTGGCAGAAATGCACTCCGAGAGCCAGTTTACCCAAGAAAGATCTAGATCCTATGTTCAGGTGGACAACACAACCCTCAGAAGAATTTTATCAGAGGCGATGTCCAAATCAATATCGGCAGGTAGAATACACAAGCTTCGCGCAAATTTCCCCAGAGAGGCGGCAGCAAGAACGTAACCAATGAACGTGAATCAATGAAACATGCTGACCGAGGAATTAACACGCTTAATTCCAGCACCACCCAGCTCGTAAATTTTTTTTTTGCCAAGCTTTTTTTATTGGATCTTTCTAAAATTACTTAGAAACTAACAATAAGTAATCAAATCTTACAAACTAACTAAAATTATGTGATATTCCCAACGTTCCATCACAATTTGTTGAGTCGCGAGGTATAGCAATTTCACAGCATATTCAGTGTGACTTTTCTTCTTAATCGACGATGCCCCGTGCTCAGCAACAATTGCCTAGCAAGGGGGTTCGGATGATTGTGTAATTTTTGAATGTAGCTTCTGCAGGACATTGCAACTTCCTCAGAAATTGTGGGTACATTTAAATCTCGATGGATGTTAACGTTCCTCATATACCAAGGCGCGTTTAAATAATTCGCAGACACTTGGATTGTATTCGCTGCAATTTTTCGATATTTGAGGGAGATGCGGTGCCCCAAAACTGAATACCATAAGTCCAGATTGGCTTCAGGATTGCTTTATATAATAGCACTTTGTATTCGAGATTCAACTTTGATCTTTTGTGTATCAGCCACCATAACTGATTAATTTTAAGCTTGATCTGAGTTTTCTTTGCATCTATGTGATTTTTCCAGGTCAGCCTTCTGTCGAGGTGAATACCCAAGTACTTTGTTGAGGAACATTGTGGAACTGATTGACCATTAATTTTAAGTGGGGGACATGTATCTGGCCTTAGCGTGAAGGTTACATGTACGCTCTTTGATTCATTGACTTTTATACGCCATTTTTCTAGCCAGATTTCGAGAGAATTAACATGAGTCTGCAGGAGTTTAGTAGCTTCTATGGGGTTAGAACGAGAGCACAATATTGCCGTATCATCTGCAAAGGTCGATATAAATGTATAGTTATTGCTGGGCATATCTGTAGTGTAGTAAGGGGCCCAAAACGCTTCCTTGAGGAACGCCAGCGTGAATATCCAATATATTTGTTGTGTAATCCTTGTGATGTACGAGAAATTGTCTTTTCGTAAGGTAGCTACTAAGCAATGAGGAGACATTTGCAGGCAGTAATAGTTTGAGTTTGTAAATAAGGCCATCGTGCCATACTTTATCGAAAGCTTGAGTGATATCAAGAAAGACAGCTGAGCAATACTTTTTTTCTTCAAAAGTGTTCCTTATCAGAGTTATAATGCGGTGGACTTGTTCTATTGTGCCGTGCTGTTTTCTAAATCCAAACTGATGTTGAGGAATCAGTTGGTTGAGATTAATAAATGAAGTTATATTCATGACAATTAGCTTTTCGAATACTTTAGAGAGTAGAGGCAGGAGGCTGATAGGTCTGTACGATGCAACTTTTGTAGGGTCTTTTCCTGGTTTTGCTATCATAATAATTTTTGAAGTTTTCCAGCATTTGGGATAGTGTTTAATACGAAGGATAGCATTGAAAATGTGCATGAGATGAATTACTGAAGCCGGAGGTAGCTCTTTTATCATTTTACCGGTAATTTTATCTCGACCAGGTGATTTTTTTGGGTTTAAATCTTTATAAATTGCTTTGAATATATCCTTTTTTTTTAATTTTGAGCGTTATTGAGCAAGGTTGAGAAGTTAATTTTCTTAATGAGGACTGTGAAGAGAGTGGATTGGGTGTAAACACACTTTTTAGGTGGTTTGCAAAAGCCAAACCCTTCTCACAGTTGCTTCTAGCCCAATTACCGTCACTCAAACGGATGGGGGAATCAGTGAGAATTGGCCGATTTGAGTTTTTTGCTGATTTCCACAAAGAGTAGTCTGACGCTTCACCAGGTGTTAATTTGGCTATGTGCTCTTCTAACTCTTTGTTGTTTTTATTTTTTAAGGCTTGCTTTAACTTCCGAGTGCAGTGCTGTAGCTGTGTTTTCAGATTCGGTGATTTGAATTCTTGCCATTGTCTTCGGAGTCTTCTTTTCTGTCTTACTAGCAATTCAATGTCGGCTGGTGTGTGTGGGCTATAATTTGATTGCTTGCATTCCTTTGTGCAGGTGGCTGAGCTGAGAGCTAATGAGAGCAGCTGGTTGAATTTTTCGAGTGCTGAGTCTACATCGTGTCCATTTCTTAATACAGTACTCAGAGGAAAATGGGAATTTATATATTTCTTGAATTTTAACGAGTGTATTTTCTTTCTAACGCAATTACCTTGGGGGCTTGGTGATTTTATAGATATTACCGTGGGTGAGTGGTCAGATGATAGATCATAATTACACTCTGCGGAGATATTTTCCATCTGCAAACCTTTGGCGACTCCAAAGTCTATGAGATCGGGTATTTTCCTCTTGTCCGTCGGCCAATATGTCGGTTGACCATTTGAAATAACATCGTAGCTATGGTTAGTGATGATTGAGCATAGTCTTCTGCCTTTTGGAGTTATTAAGCGGGAGCCCCAGTGAGTGTGTTTGGCGTTGAAATCGCCAGCAACCAAGAATTTGCTACCAAGAGTTGAGAAAATTCTTTATATTGCTGTTCGCTAATACTGTATCTTGGGGGACAGTATATCGCAGATATTACTAGCTTAGAGATGTATTCTTCCAGACATATAGATGTTGTTTGCAAGTAGACGCTACTGAAATCTTCGAGAACATGATGTTTTATTCTGCTTTTTATCAATATGGCAGTTCCTCCGCGTGCCTTACCATGCGGATGATTTGTGGTGTACAGTTTGTAATATGGTATTTGGTAGCAATTTTTGTCAGTGAAATGGGTCTCAGATATCATCATTATGTCGATCTGGCTGGATTCAAGGAATTGAATTAGCTCCAAACGGTGCTGGCTTAAGCCGTTGGCGTTCCAGTGGCATATCTTGAGACAACTCATGGTCTGGATAGCAATGTTTGGAGTAGCATCGATTGATTTTTCATCATTTCTTGCATCATTGTTTGCATTGAGTTCATGAATTGGTTCATATTCTGAATTAATGTTTGAAGCAAATGTTCAAGGGTACTTGGCTGTTGGGTGGGCAGTGAGTGTTTATGCTCATTATTTACATTGTTTTGTTGGTGTGGGTTTTGTTTTAACACGCTAGCGTATGAATTGGTTTGATTCTTGTTTGGGATTGCAGAGAAGAATTGTATTGCATCAATATTTTGTCTCTTACTTGAGTTGGCTATCTGAGTTTGCTCAACTGGTTTTAGAGGGTGATTGCTAGCGGAGAAATTTTGCTTTAGGGTTGTATATACTGGGCAACCTCTATAATTTGCGGTGTGATTACCTCCACAATTGCTGCATTTTTTCATGCTAGCATCGCCTTTAGATTTTGGGCATATGTTTGATTTATGGAGATCTCCACAAATCACACAAACAGCTGGCAGGGTACAATATGTCTTAGTATGTCCATATTCTTGGCAGTTACTGCACTGAGGAGGTCCAGTTCTCTTATGGGGTTCTTCGAATGTGATTTTGCGATGCAATAAATATCGAATTTTATATATGGAGTGTACTTCACCTTTTTTTAGGGGTTTTGTTTCAGGCTGAAGCTCAATACGATATTACGGTTGAGGTATATTGCTCTTATTGAGAATGTTGAATACTGTTTTGGCTTGAAACCCTTCTTCCTGAAGGGCGAGTTTGATTTCGTTAATATCAACATTGGGTTCGACGCCTTTGAGTACAACGATTAAGCCCTTACTACTTTTTAGCTGATATGTGTAGTAATTATTTTTTACAGCATCAAATTCCGCAATTACTTTGCGATAATGAGTTTCGCTGTAGATTTGCACTTTCGTTTCCTCAATTTGGCCTTTGCGAATAGGAACAAGGTGGAAATTCTTTGGTCCTATAAGACTTGTAATTCTAGAAATCAACTTATCTGAGTTGCGTTCTCTTAAGAAAATGGGTGGGGGTTTGAACTTTTTCTAGGAGATAATATTTTCGTCACTTTCATCACCTGAAAGCAGAGCGTATCTATTTTCCGAACTAATAGGGGCAGTGTTTTGCTTTTGAATTTTTGTTGAATTCATTTGTTTTGAATTTTGTGGACTTCTTTTTCGCTTTACTACAGTAATGTAGCGATCAATTCCAGTTTGAACAGCAACTGGTTCTTTATTAGTCATCGCACTAGTTGCTTTTACTACTGGGTCATGCACTTCAGTAGAAAGGCCGTTATTTGTTTGCTTTGATGTTGTAGCTGTTGGTGTTACAGCAGGAGAAGCGCATTGTACACTCCACGGTATAGAGGGAGATAGTATATCACGAGAGAACAAATTATTTTTTTTTGTCTGTATTTATTGTTGTTGCAAATTTTGATGTAGTGTTAGAGTGAGGAATATGTGCAGGCAAAAGATTTGCACTGTTACTTTCACTTGTGCAGTGTGTATCAACTGTTTTTTTTTGATAATGCACTTATCGGGCGGGTTTGCGCGGGTGATTGCAAATTATTGTTTACACACACATTAACAGGCGATTGCCGTTGCCGGAGATGAGAGCGCTGAACACTCATATTACAAACAAAATGTTTGCAAACGATATTATTATTTTTTATTTTCTTTGATTTTAATGTTTGTATAAGTAATAAAAAAAATCACAGAAATAACTCCTTGAGTTTCTTAGCGTCTTTTCGCAATATATTAAATTTTTTTTTTTTACCGAAATCAATCACTTTTCCGACTCTATCAAAGGAGAGATGCGAAACACGTCCACTCTTATTGGTGACTTTCACGAATATATTGAATCATGTATATATTGAATCTTCTCCTTAACTGGAAACTAACAATAAGTACTAGAATCTTACATACTAAATTTGTTAATAATTTGTGTTTTTTTTTCGTTGTTTGAAACACAACACTGTGGAAAGGTATGTTGGCATCAGGTTCAACGTATGGGTCCTTTTTAATCGTTGGTGCCCCAGGAATAGCAGCAAATGCCTAGCTAAGGAATTTGGATGGTTATGAAATTTGAGAGAGTAACTTCTGCTGAAGTATGTGGTTTCTTCCGAGATAGTGGGGATATTTAAGTCTCTGTGGATGCTTTCATTCCTTATATACCAGGGTGCTTTTACAATCATTCGCATACACTTGAATTGTGTTAGCTGGAGTTTTCAATGCGGTGCCCTATAACTGGATACGATAAGTCCAGATTGATTTCAATATTGCTTTGTAGAGGAGAACTTTGTATTTGAGATTTAACTTGGAGTTTTTTTTTTAAAAGCCACCATAAATTATTTATCTTGATCTTAATTTGAGTTTTCTTGACGTCTATGTGCTTGCACCATGTGAGTCTTCTATCGAGATGAATACCCAAGTATTTTGTGGAACTGCATTGAGGAACATTTTGTTTATTAATTTTCAGTGGAGGACATTTTTCGAACCTTAGTGTAAAGGTTACATGAACGCATTTGGATTTTTTTACCAGCATACGCCGTTTAGACAGCCTCGTTTCGAAAGAATTGAGATGAGTTTGTAGGAGTTTTGTAGCTTCTATGGGGTTAGAGTGAGAACATAGTATGGCCGTGTCATCGCCAAAAGTTGATGTAAATGTACGGGAGTTAGAGGGCATATCTGCTATGTACAGTAGGTACAGTAGAAGTCCCAATACACTGCCTTGTGGAACGCCAGCTTGAATATCCGATGAGTTTGTTATATAATATTTGTGGTTTACGAGAAATTTTCTTTTCGTTAGATAGCTCCTCAGCCATGCCGAAACATTTGCGGGTAGTAAAAGCTTGAGTTTACGTATAAGACCCTCGTGCCATACGTTATCGAAAGTTTGAGTGATGTCTACAAAGAGAGCTGAGCAATACTTCTTTTCATCAAAATGTTCCTTATAAGAGTCACAATGCGATGAACTTGCTCTATGGTGCCGTTTTCTAAATCCAAACTGTTGTTGGTTGAGATTTATAAATGAAGTTATTTTCATGAGCAGTAGTTTCTCAAATACTTTTGACAGTAGAGGCAGGAGGCTGATGAGTCTGTAATATGCAACCTTTGTAGGATCCTTTCCTGATTTGGCTATTTGGCTGTTGGCACCATGATCAACAAAATAATCGCGAAAATCATAAACAAAGGACGCAACCAGAACTCAGACAGGAGCAGGCAGGCTTCAGAGCAAACCGCTCATGCATCGATCACATTAACAGTCTTCGAGTTATAGTTGAGCAGTCAGTTGAGTGTCGGACCCCACTCTATCTCGTTTTTATCGACTTTCAAAAAGCGTTTGACGAGAAGCACCACGGCGCTATTCATAACGCTCTTAAATGCAAAGGGGTCCCATCAAAACTAATTAAACTCGTTGTACAGATGCAGGCTGTCGGATAATGCATGAAAAACTTTTCGGGGACAGAGTTAAAGTGTTAGCAGGTGTGCGACATGGCTGTGTTTTTTCACCTCTGCTGTCAACATCGTGTTAGACGTCATCATGGAAACTACCACGACGCCTGGAAGCGGTATTGCTTGGGGACTGCATGGCCATCTGACGGACCACGAATACGCAGACGACATTTGTTTGCTGTCACGTACCTACCTTGACATGGCAGCGAAAATCCAAGCAGTACAAAAAGCAGCCGCGAAAGCCGGACAAAACACTCACAAATTTTCAATTGACTTCATTGAACTGAAGGAGGTTCATTCTTTCTGCTATCTGGGCAGCGTTATCTCGGTGACCGGCTGTTCTAGCAAAGATATCAAAAGCGGAATAAAAAAGGCAACGGCGGCATTCGGATCGCTGCAAACAATTTGGAATGCTTCGCACATATCACAGCGCACAAAACTGAATATATTCAATTCACTTGCTGGAACTTTCGAGGTCAACACTGTAACTGTTTCTTCAGATTTGGAGATCGGTGTTCTTGCCATTGTCGTCTTATTCTGCGTTTCTCTCTTAGCAGGCCTTCAATGTCTGCTGGCGTATGTGTACTATAATTTATTTGTGAACGAGTCTTTGTATAAGTGGCTGCGTATAGAGCCAACTGAAGCATTTGGTTAAAATTATCGAGTGCTGAGTCTAAATTTTTATTATTTCGTAACACAGTGTGTAGTGGAAGATGAAAGGATATATATTTTTTGTACTTCAACCAGCTTGTGTATTTCCTTAACACGATATTACTATTCATGCGTGAGGTTAATTTGATTGCAATAATAGTGGGTTAGTGATCAGATGAGATATTTCGATTCCACAGTATTGTTTTCTATTTGCAAACTTTTATAGATGCTGAAATCTATAAGATCGGAAATCTTGCATCTGTCCGACGGCCAGTAAGTCGGTTAACCGTTTGATATTATATCAAAGCCGTGGGTTGTTATCACTGCGAATAGTTTTCTACCTTTATGAGTAATAAGACGAGAGCCCTAATGAGTGTGTTTGGCATTCATATTACCAGCAACTATGAATTTTCTGCCAAGGGTTGAAAAATATTGTTCATATTGTTGTTCAGTAATACTGTGTCTGGGGGACAGTATATTGCTGATATTACTAACTTATTGATGTACTCTTCCAAGCAAATGGGTGTGGCGTGGATGTAATCCTTACTGTAACTTTCTAGAACATAGTGCTTTATTCTGCTTCTTATGAGTATAGCTGTTCCTCCTCGTGCCTTTTCTTGAGGATGGTTTGTGATATACAGCTTGTAAAGTGGAAATATGAGGCACTTTTTTCCCGTGAAATGAGCCTCTGAGATTAACATTGTGTCAATCTGGTAAAATTCTAGAAACCTGATAAGTTCTAAACGATGTCTTAAGGCGTTGGCATTCCAGTGGCATACCTTAAGAAAACTCATTGTTTGACCAGAAGTGTTTGGAGCAGAAGGGTTTGATTTTTGAGCATATCCTGCACCACACTTTGCATTGTGGTCATGAACTGTTGCATGGTTGTAACGAGAGATTTTAATGTTTCTTCTATTGGATTGGATGAGGTGCGTTGATTTTGTTCAGGACGTGATTGCGGTGCTATATTATTTCTCAGTACCTTATCGTATGATGTGGGATGCGGTAGACTTGACTGAGCGTAGCGTAGAGACTACAGCGGTATTTGGGAATTTTTCATTTGGATTAATATAAGCAGTTTTAATTGGCTTTGGAGGCTGTGGAAAGTATTTTTCTTTAACTGCGTGGTATACCGAGCACCCTCGATGATTTGCTGTGTGGTTGCCACCACAGCTGCTGCATTTTTTAACTGATGCCTCCGTTTTGCTGGTTTGACATTTGGACGAACTGTGTAAGTCTCCGCATATTGCACAAAAGCGCTATGCAATTTGCAGTAAGATTTAGTATGACAGAATTCTTGACAGTTTGCGCATTGGACCGGGCTACTTCTTCTATAAGGTTCCTCTACAGTTACTTTACGGTGCATGTGATATTTCAAGTTGTAGATTGGGTGCGTTTCGTTCTTGTTTAATTTAATCGTGCCTAGTTCAAGCATGACACTATATAAAAATTGGGGAATATTGCTTCGATATTTTGTATTGAATACCGTATTTATATTAAAACCTTCTTCCTTGAGAGCCTCTTTAATTTCAGTAGTTGCTACATTAGATTCAATTCCCTTGACGACCACTGCAATACCTTTGCTACCTTTTAATTGGTAGGTATAGTAATTTTTTCTTTTGTCATCAAGGAATTTAGCTACAGACCTGTAATTTTTTTCAATATATATTGAATTTTGGTTTCAAGTATGTCGAGGGTCAAGTATTTTTAGGGACACAACATGAAAATTTTTTCCAACAAAAATTTGATAGAGACTGGATAAGATAGTTTGAGTTCTCTTCGCGCAAGTATATGGGAGGCGGTTTGAATGAACGTGCGATATTTTTGTCTACATTTTCGTTGTTAAGTAGAGCAAAACGATTTTCCCAATGTTATCACCATCAGCTTTAGATTGCTTTGCAATATTTCTAGCTGCCGCAGAATGAGGGCTGAGCTTCTTTTTCGTGACAAGGACATAGCCATCAATACCAATTTGCTGCTTTGCGTTACATGTGCTTATGGCTGTTTCTTTATTATGATTGGCTAATTGATTGATATGATTTTTTAATTGATCATTCGCGTTAACATTACCATTTACAGTATTATTGTTATTCGCAACATATGTAGCCGGAGAAGGCTTATCAACAATGTTGTTTCCATTTGCATTTTGTTGCGTTTGCATAATTAGAGCTGGTGAGCACTACCGTTATTTTTTTTTTTTATCAAATCTTCTATTGTATATCGTGTGTTTGGAGTGAGCAAGATACATTGTGTACTCCAAGAAAGCGCAATTCGTTACATTTGAGTAGCATTTGTTGTTTTCATAAATTCATTTGATGTAGGAGTATTTTGCGGAGGAGTGCTATACATTAGTTTTGCATTTTTTGAAAAAGTCCTCTCTGTGAGAGGAGAACGTTGGACGCTCATCATACGCAAGAGAAGGTATTACTTATGTGCAACGGCGTATTTTTATTTTTTATTTTTTTTTATTTTTGTTTTGATAATTTTTTCTCTGTTTTTAAAATTATATAGATATTAGTGTAACGGGGTTTCTTTTTATTATTGTTTATTATTTTGTTTTGATAATTTTTTCTTTGATTTTAACTTCACATAGAATTTAGCCAAAACATAAACAAAAAGTTATGTTTGGCTAGCACTTTTAACACTATGAACTTTATTAATGTTATAACTTTACTATGTTATTTATTAACGTCACTATCGCCTATTTAAAAATTGGTATTTATATTCCTGAATTATTGTCCATTTATTAGAGACAAACAGAATCACATCTGCACTGCATACCGTGATGATCACAAGTAGCTCGTAAATGAACACCGAAAATCCAAGGGGATGGACCATCTGGACGATTGTGCAAATAACTCCAGGAAATTATGGGCAATCATCCGTGGGCTGATAATCAAGCAGATAAGAAACACCCAAGTAGCAATCTCTTTCAGAGGTCGCCCTTGGACAACGAAGAAATTCTCCGGAGAAGTCGAAGCTGCTATCAAAAGAGCCAAGAACTCCAAAACTATTGGACCAGATAGCCTATCGATGGTTGTCCTAAAACTCCTGGGACCATTGAGCATTGACTATTGTTAGAATTTTGGAAGCTCTTATGTTGCCTGACCTTGCTTAACATCCAAAGGCAATGCGTGATCAGCACGGCTTTCGTACAACAACAGCGTTAATAAAGATAGCAACCCACATCAACCATGCACTCAATCAGAAACGTCTCCACGAAAACGCTGTTCTCATAGCACTTGACTTGTCAAAAGCATTTGACACTGTCGGTCACTCAGTTCTTCTTAAGGACTAATAGCCATCAGCACTTCCAAGTGCAACTAACGCTGGATTACTAATTATTTAACAAGCAGTTAATCTTTTGCTGAATTCCGCGAGCAACGTTTTAAGTATATGAAGGTGAAGCAAGGTGTACCTTAAGGTAGCGTACTTTCACCCCCTCTATTCAATTTCCACATATCCACCTTGCCACAGCTGCTGTCAGGGGTGAAATTAGCATCCTATGCTGATGACGGTCTGGTGGTGTTTTTGCAAGGTAACGTCTTTAACTTACTTAACTGGGTGGGGCTAGCGCAATCTTTGTTGAACTCATCGCAAGTCAACTCACTGGTGATGACACCTTTATTTGTTAATGAAAGGTAGTCACGTAGCCTGCTCTGCTTACTCTGTGATGGCGCCTTCATTATTAATGGGGTTCTTCCTGGCACCCGGTGAGAGGCGGCTGAAGTGAGTGGCAAAAATCTCCTCGGTTAGAGGTTGTGCGTTGGGCTTGGGATCCGCTACATAACAAAATCCCCCCAAGGTATAATATAAAAATGCCTCGGAAATGGACTACCACCTTTGTTGAAGACCCCCGCAAACGAAATAAGGATTATTATTTACGGATATGCACCTGGAATGTCCGGTCCCTTTATGGGGAGGGTGCTTCTATCCAGCTGGTTGATGTGGATTTTTGGTCAGAAAGAGACTACGACACCTTGTCTCACATTTCACGTCTGTGAATGAACGGCTGGCTGGATGAGAAGGACAATATGACCAAGGAGAGCTTCTTTCAGCGCCTCGAAGAAGCTGACGACCGCTGCCCCCTCCACGATATCAAAATCATGCTTGGTGACTTCAGCCAAGCATGAAAATTCAACCTCTACCAGAACACCACCGATAACGGAATTAGGCTGATCGACTTCGACGCAGCACGAAACATGGTAATTAGTGGTACCAGATTTCAACATCTCGATATCCACAAAGCGACATGGATGCCTCCAGATCAACGAACAAGAAATCAAATTGATCATATGGGAATTGACGAAAGGCATGCATCCAGTGTGATGGACGTGAAATCGATCCGTGATCGACTCGGATCACTACCTTGTTGCAGCTGTCGGAAAGAACAACTGAAGTCCCACATAGAGAAAGCTTGACGACAATAAGCTGCGATCACCAGAGACAGCAGATGTATTTGCCACTGGACTATCGGATCTGCTTATGCAGAACGCTCCCCCACTTAATGATACGTGCGCACAGTGGACACATATATCCCACTCGATGACTACTGCTGCTAAGGAGGTAATCAGTTTCCACCGGCTTCTGAGGAATGAGTGGAATGATCAGGAGTGTTGCGGTGCTACCGCAGAGAAAGACGCCGTCTACAAAAAAACCCTGGGGCATGTGCCACGCGAGTTGTTGAGGAGCGGTATAGAGAGAAGAGGAGTGCGCAGAGACGTCTTATCAGGCATAAGATGAAAGATCTAGAAAGACGTGAATGTATGGAGATAGAGATGTATAGAGACAGGAATGAGACTCGGAAAGTTTTTTAGAAGATCAAGCGCCTGAGCGGCGGGTTTAATCTCTGAGCCTCTTCCTGTGTGTCTGTCTGTCCTGGGAATCTGGTTACAGATGTCCAGAGTGTACTAAGCTAATGGAGCTAATAGTTACTGAATGGTGACGCCTCAAATAATTTCGTCAGCGGAGGAGGTCTCCCGAATTCCCGGTGGTGTAGATGTTGCACCACCCGACCATGACGAGCTCAGAGAGGCCATTTCTACTCGGAAAACCAACAAAGCTGCAAGTGCTGATGGCCTGCATGCTGAATTGTTTAAGACTGGAGGCGATGAGGTGCTCACTAGCATGCTGCAGGTCATAAGCAGAATATGGTCAGATGAAAGCATGCCCGATGATTGGAGGCTCAGTGTTCTCTGTCCCGTATATAAGAAATGAGACCCCACAATTTGCGCCAACTAAATAAATTCTTAGCATCGCATACAAGATTCTATCGAGCGTATTGTGTGAAAGGTTGAAGACTATCCTTAACAACCTGTTTGGACCTTATAAGTATAGCTTGAAACCTAGTAAATTCACATTATAAGTACGCCACCGTCTTAAATTAAACACAAAATTTGACACACCAGTGGTAGGGGTAGTGACCACAACATCAATCAAGTTGTGATCACTAACCCCCCACTGGCCATTAACACACCACTCGAAACCAACATTCTACGTGCTGCATTATTCACCAAGGTCACATCGATATCACTCGCACCATACAGACTACTAACTTAAATAGGGCTGTATACTTAAAATAACAACTAACTACAAGCATACTACTGAACGAAAATTTTATTCTAACACAAGTACCCCAATCACACATAACGGGGAAAAACCTTGGCAATTTGGCTGAAATAGCTTTACAAACATTAATGGCTGGCATTGGCACGAGCAACAATTGCAGCGTACACAGGACAATCCAGTGACATCATCAGATGATCAACTGGATTGCCCTTGAGGGCGCAGTTGCGACATTGCATTGCATTGCAGCCACTTGCCACACGATGCCCCTGCTGCCCGCACCGACGGCAGACATCCTCTCTCGCCTTACAATCCGCCACGCGATTGTCAAAACCCAAACACCTAAAGCAGCCTGGCATCAAGCTGGATGGGCGCACCGTAAAGGAGAACCATTTAATATAACAGCTGCCGTTCGTCAGGAGGGTTGACACCAGCTCACCAGCCTGACATTCTGCCTGAAGGCCATCGGCGACATGCTCTCCTTGAAGTTCATCTCGAAGAGCTCCTGCATGAAATCGTCAGTAGTGATCTCGGGATGGACTCCCTGGACAACAACTCGCATGCCGTCCGTGAAGGCGGCAGGGGTGCGCGAGAAGACGGCGAACGCGCAGCTTCAGTGGCTCCGGGATACTCCTTATAGACCTTAAGCTGGCCTTTCAACTCAGCGTTTTCAACCATATGGTGCAAGAAATGCGCCTCGTATTTCCCAACATATTTCAGAACCCTAAACGCAGCTTCCACCAGCTGCATGCGCCAGCACTTAAGTAGAATATGGACGGATGAAAGCATGCCTGATGATTAGAGGCTCAGTGTGCTCTGTCCCGTACATAAAAAAGGAGACCCCACAATTTGCGCCAACTACCGTGGAATAAGTCTCCTGAACATCGCATACAAGGTTCTATCGAGCGTATTGTGTGAAAGATTGAACCCATGCTCAACAACCTGATTGGACCTTATCAGTGTAGCTTCAGACCTGGTAAATTCACCATCGACCAAATGGGTGGAGGAGAAGACCCAAGAAAAACAGATCGACACACACCACCTATTTGTTGATTATAAAGCCGCTTTCGACAGTCCGGTAAGGGATTACCTCTACGCAACAATGTCTGAGTTCGGTATCCCTGCAAAGCTCATTCGACTTTGTAGAATGACACTGCATAACTCCTGTTGTGCAGTGAAAATTGGGAAGGCCCTCTTCGCACCGTAAGTACCGAACGGGTTTTCAGACAAGGTGATTCGTTATCGCGTGACTTCTTCAATCTTATTATGGAGAAAATAATACGAGCTGCTGATCTACGACATAATGGCACTATCTTCAATCTGTTAGCGTATGCCGACGATATTGACATAATCGGCATGAACACGCGAGTAGTCAGTGCAGCATTCTCAGAGATGGAAAGAGAGTCGCGTCGGATGGGTCTTACGGTGAACGAGGGCAAGACGAAGTATCTAGTGTCAACAAACAAAGAGTCCCGGCGTCTTGGACAGCACGTCACTGTTGACAACTACGCTTTTGAAGTATTAAGGGACTTTGTCTATCTTGGAACCAGCATCAACAACTGTAATGACGTCAGCCTGGAGATATTGCGAAGGATCACTCTTGCAAACAGGTGTTACTTTGGGCTAAGTAAGCAATTGAGAAGTCGAGCCCTCTCTCGAAGAACGAAAACTACACTCTAAAAGTCTCTCATCATGCCTGTCTTAACATAAGGCGCTGAAGCCTGGACAATTTCCACCTCGAATGAGCGAATGCATGGAGTTTTCTAGAGAAAAGTCCTACGTAAGATCTTTGGACCTATTTGCGTTGGTGGCGAGTACCGAATAAGGTACAACCATGAGCTGTACTAGCTGTATGCCGATATTGGCAGAGTAAAGTGCATTAAAATCGAGCGGCTGCGCTGGCTAGGTCATGTCGAGCGAATGGAAGAACACGCTGCATTGCATTGCAGCCACTTGCCACACGATGCCCCTGCTGCCCGCACCGACGGCAGACATCCTCTCTCGCCTTACAATCCGCCACGCGATTGTCAAAACCCAAACACCTAAAGCAGCCTGGCATCAAGCTGGATGGGCGCACCGTAAAGGAGAACCATTTAATATAACAGCTGCCGTTCGTCAGGAGGGTTGACACCAGCTCACCAGCCTGACATTCTGCCTGAAGGCCATCGGCGACATGCTCTCCTTGAAGTTCATCTCGAAGAGCTCCTGCATGAAATCGTCAGTAGTGATCTCGGGATGGACTCCCTGGACAACAACTCGCATGCCGTCCGTGAAGGCGGCAGGGGTGCGCGAGAAGACGGCGAACGCGCAGCTTCAGTGGCTCCGGGATACTCCTTATAGACCTTAAGCTGGCCTTTCAACTCAGCGTTTTCAACCATATGGTGCAAGAAATGCGCCTCGTATTTCCCAACATATTTCAGAACCCTAAACGCAGCTTCCACCAGCTGCATGCGCCAGCACTTAAGTAGAATATGGACGGATGAAAGCATGCCTGATGATTAGAGGCTCAGTGTGCTCTGTCCCGTACATAAAAAAGGAGACCCCACAATTTGCGCCAACTACCGTGGAATAAGTCTCCTGAACATCGCATACAAGGTTCTATCGAGCGTATTGTGTGAAAGATTGAACCCATGCTCAACAACCTGATTGGACCTTATCAGTGTAGCTTCAGACCTGGTAAATTCACCATCGACCAAATGGGTGGAGGAGAAGACCCAAGAAAAACAGATCGACACACACCACCTATTTGTTGATTATAAAGCCGCTTTCGACAGTCCGGTAAGGGATTACCTCTACGCAACAATGTCTGAGTTCGGTATCCCTGCAAAGCTCATTCGACTTTGTAGAATGACACTGCATAACTCCTGTTGTGCAGTGAAAATTGGGAAGGCCCTCTTCGCACCGTAAGTACCGAACGGGTTTTCAGACAAGGTGATTCGTTATCGCGTGACTTCTTCAATCTTATTATGGAGAAAATAATACGAGCTGCTGATCTACGACATAATGGCACTATCTTCAATCTGTTAGCGTATGCCGACGATATTGACATAATCGGCATGAACACGCGAGTAGTCAGTGCAGCATTCTCAGAGATGGAAAGAGAGTCGCGTCGGATGGGTCTTACGGTGAACGAGGGCAAGACGAAGTATCTAGTGTCAACAAACAAAGAGTCCCGGCGTCTTGGACAGCACGTCACTGTTGACAACTACGCTTTTGAAGTATTAAGGGACTTTGTCTATCTTGGAACCAGCATCAACAACTGTAATGACGTCAGCCTGGAGATATTGCGAAGGATCACTCTTGCAAACAGGTGTTACTTTGGGCTAAGTAAGCAATTGAGAAGTCGAGCCCTCTCTCGAAGAACGAAAACTACACTCTAAAAGTCTCTCATCATGCCTGTCTTAACATATGGCGCTGAAGCCTGGACAATTTCCACCTCGAATGAGCGAATGCATGGAGTTTTCTAGAGAAAAGTCCTACGTAAGATCTTTGGACCTATTTGCGTTGGTGGCGAGTACCGAATAAGGTACAACCATGAGCTGTACTAGCTGTATGCCGATATTGGCAGAGTAAAGTGCATTAAAATCGAGCGGCTGCGCTGGCTAGGTCATGTCGAGCGAATGGAAGAACACGCTCCAGCTAAGAAGGTGTTATATTCGGAACCCGCTGGAGAACGACGCAGAAGAGAAAGACCTAACCTCCGGTGGAAGGACCAAGTACTGGAGAACCTGACGTCGCTTGGAATTTCTAACTGGCGCCAGCTAGCGAAGAACAGAGATGGCTGGCGAAGCATGATATATTCGGCCTAAATCGATATTCTGTTGTTATGGCCACATAAGTAAGTATGTATGCAGATAATGCACCATTCTGGCCACAGTTCATGACATGGGTTTGCTCTGCAGCAGCATCAACAACTATATTGTCGACTTGTCTCGATTTTTTAGATCGTTAAGTCTCTCACTGTCACCTGGAAAATCTACACCGGAGAAGAAAGAACAGCGCTCAATATTATTATGGATGGCATTGTCATACCCACTGCCAATAATCCCAAAATACTCGGGCTTTTCGACAGTCTTATGACGTTTTCTTGAAATACCAAAAACTACAAAAGGGCAACAATGTGTTGAAGGTTCTGGCAGGTATGGATTGGAGTAAGGATAAGTAGAAAGTTTTGAACTACGTCTCCCTATTATTAACGGCGGCGACATTCTACGCAAGATAGAACTCCGCCACAAGATGCCATCTTCTTGACACCCTGGTCCAGTGGTATACAAGGCGCCTCCACGTAACATCAGGAAAACGATGAGATCATATGATGAAGACATCAATCACACACGTCACAGGTCTTGACCACCCATCTCGAATGGTGGCTTTAAACACCCTAAACCAAACGCTCTTGTGTCTGTTATTGAAGAGCACATTAACATTATTGTACTCAATGGCCCCCGCCTAGAACCGCCGCCGAGTTGAACCTTCCCAAGAGTATCAGAGCGATGCATTCCTCGTTACGATCAGGATGGAGCAAGAAGCTTAATTACTATATGCACAGCCTCAACGACTATATCCACGTTGTGACCACGGCCCCCATGACACCAAACATCTATTTGAATGCCAGCGAGGCCCACGTTTGTTCTTCCTTGTGGACGCACCTGGTCGAAGCAGACACTTTTTGAACGTGAGCCTTGAGCTTGATGGTATTGCAGCAGTTTGTGGCACTAATGTTGTACGTGTTTTGTGTAGACCTAACATATAGCACATTTCTTGGAATATAACTGCAGGCCATTTACCTAAGTAATCTATAACTAACTCCCGGCGTTGCTTTTAGCAAATGCTCCAGCTATATACATATCAATTCATTCGCATGGAGCAGATACCATGTATTGGTGCATTTGCTCTCAACTTCTATAGCTGAGACCCTTGGCCATTCCACATCGTTAAGGCTTTTGCAATCATCGACATTGTCATGGCCATCCATCCCAATAAAACTATCTCTTTATTTTCCTTATGGTTTTAGTAATATTCAAATCCCCTCGACTTGGAGATATTTGTTGATTTCTCTGTCTTCACTTTGCTTGAGCAGCGTTTGCAACCTTAATTCGAAACTTGAAGTTATAGTTAAAGACTTAACAATAATTAGGTTTTCAATCTTCCAACTGCAAGTTTCGTCCTCGCTCCCAGTATAACCTTCCTAATGGGCTTTCATTTGCCATTTCTTTTCAATCTGAACATAAGCTTCGCTCCTTGTATTCCATAATCGTTACGAGATCTGGGTAAGTACACTTGTAACGCGTGCTTTTTGTTTCCAGCTGAGTTATTACTCAGTCTGCCAGGGTTGAACAAGAGAGCAGCGTAAAAACTCTTGTTGTAGGAGGAGAACCGAATTCCACACGATTGTCTATTGACAATCAATTCACCGACACTAGAAGAGTGTTCGGCTCGGTACAAATGGAACTACTACTACTTTGTTCTATTTTCTTTATTTATCCTTTCTTTCTTCTTACAATTTTACAATACAATATAATACAAATTCAATTCCTTACTCTATGCCTAAGTGGAATACCTAACCCTATTTAAAAGATGAGAATTTTATAGCAGAAGTCTCCGAGCGACTGATAATTGTGTAGGGTAGCCTCGCACCTAGAAGAGGGAGACCTTTTAGTGAATTTATATATATATATATATATATATATATATATATATATATATATATGTATATATATATATATATATATATATGTATATATATATATATATATATATATGTATATATACATATATATATATATATATATATATATATATATATGTATATATGTATATATATATATGTATATATATATATATATATATATATATATATATTTATATATATATATATGTATATATATATATATATATATATATATATATATATATATATATATATATATATATATATATTTGCTATATTATTTGTTTGAATATTATACAATTTGCAGTTTCGTAGGTACATATGTAAGAGGTTGTTACATATGTACCTACTTATGTACCTGATTATTTTTAGTCTGTTACACACTCATATTCTTTTATTCGTTCGGAGGTTCTGACTGTTTGGGGAAGACATTCGTACGAAATATGAAGATATAAAAGAGAAGGCAATATACATGTATATATATAAGCATGTACATGAGAAAATATATGCAAACATTAAAGAACTATATATTTTGTGTCCAAGAATAATAATAAAAAAACATATACCATATATGAAAAAAAAATAATGAAAATTTATAATTAATTCACAAGAAATTATAATAATAAAAGAAAAGAAAATAACAACAATAATAATAATCAAAACTATAAAAACCAAAAACAGAAGAAATATATACGTACGATAATATATGTTATAAAATAGTTGTCAAGTAAAAAAATAAGAAATAGACATTGATAAATGTGAAATTTGAAAACGAAAATCAAGAAATCAATAAAAAAAATATTGGAATCAAAACAATCAATAAAACATATTCAAAAATCTATACAAGGTGAAGTCGAATCAAAACATATTACAATATTTTAATTCCTTATATAATAATTATCAATTATTAAATTATATTTTATTTATTGTATTGATATTTATTATTATTCTTATATATATATATATATATATATATATATATATATATATATATATATATATATATATATATATATATATATATATATATATATATATATATATATATATATATATATATATATATACATACTGACGTGGTGAATAATTTAAAAATTAATTTGAATTTCAGATCTTTATACAAATATTTAGCCTGCCAGCCAGAATTGGGTAATTTTCTGGTTAATATAAGGGTAACATTACCCTCTAAAGTGGTTAAAAAAGTGGGTACCTTTGTATAGGCGATGGGAAAAAAACCACTTTCACAATATTACTTTTAGATAAAAGTTACAAAATTCGATTTTAACATTATTATTATTAAAAGAAAAGTAGTGAAATTACATTTCTTTTGATTATAACAATGTTAAAATCTTAAAATGTTATATATTTACAACTAAAACTTATTAAAAAATGTTTAATAAATATTAACTTCATAAAATTTGCTGCAGCTCCAGTTGCTTCAACGAATTTAATCTTTCCTGTTAAATATGTAGCATCGATTTACATCTGGAAAGGGAAATAAATATTAGTATCTTTGCTATTTAAATAATTTGTATAAAAATGTTGTTGTTTTGGATGCAACCACTTAGATCCAATCTGGAAAATATAAGAAATAAATTAGTTCTCCAATAGAATATGTGTTTTAAGTAATTTATATTATTAGTATAATTACGCGTATATTGATACCTACGACATATATTTGTTTAAGTGTGGGAGGTTTCCGCCGATAAACTTTCAACGTTGGTTGCACTGATGGTGGCAATGTTGTAATAGTAATAATAATAATCTGCAAATAAAAAAATGAATAAAGAAATCAATAAAAGCATTTATAAATTATTAATAAGCCAGAGATTAAAACTTATTTATAAAAAAAAAAAATATGTGGCAATTAAAGCCCCAAAGGGCTCATTGGCCGAGCTTCTCTTCCATTACTGGTGTGCGTCTTAAATTTTGGACAGTATTAGAATGGACCTACTTATTTTAGCCGGTTCCGAACGGCAGAACACTTGTGACATCACTTTTTCTGAGCTTTGTCACAGAGTTCTTTTTAGAAGCTTTTTCATGACAGGTTGTTACTGTCGGAAGAATTGCCAATTGCTTGCCGACAGGTGGATACCGTTCGAAAGAAAAATCTTATTTATTTATTGTGCCCATAATACTATGTTGAATATGCTAGTTAACGAACGCTGTAATTTTATAATGTTGACTCATACAACACAACATTCAAGACCATAAATTCGCCAAATATGTTGACACAATATTCTCGGCAATGCAACAAAGACTACAAGTGATTACAATTCAATTTTGGCAAATTTATGATCTGGTGCGATTTCAACTGCACTGCAGCGCTCACCACCAGTTGCATTTCATCACAAAAGTTACACAAATTAAACGCACTACAATTCATACAAGGTTGACAGATTTTAACTATATTTTGTCCTATTTCAGTAAGAAACACAGCACTTTAACTTTTCTTTTTTTTTTTCAATTGCATATTCAACATAGATACAATGTAATAAAATCAAAATAAATTGTATACAATTTACTTACTTCAGCTATTGGCTGTATCCAAAATTGAGAAGCTCGACCAATGCGCCCTTCGGGGCTTTAAGTGCCACATATTTTTTTTTATGGCTTATGATGAATGTGCTTGCTTCTTCCTTCTTGCTTCTTTTCTGTGAATATAAATGCATAAATGATAGACGCAATATAACAAAATCAAAATAAATTGCAAACAATCTACTCACTTCAGCTATTGGCTGTATCCAAAATTGAGAATATGCTTGCTTTTGTTAATATAAATAATATATAATAGATAGATGCAATGTTAATAACCAGGGAACTAAAGAGTGTAAGAGTTTTCAGAAAGCAAAGATAAATATACATACAAAATCACTAGTTGCAAAGATTTCTATACCGAGAGGTAATTCGAACATATACATATCGATATCGCTGGATCTCTACCACCTTCGAGTGGCCATCGTGATTTATTAACGGTTATTGATAGAAACACTATGTGGCCAGAGGTTCCTTTTACAGATATATCGGTGATTACCATAGCTGAAAAATTCTTTCGCTTAAAATAACAAGGGATCAGGGTAGTCAATTTACATCGAAATTATTTACAGAACTAACAAAATTTATAGGAAGTCAAAAAATAGTTACCACTTCCTATAATCCTCAATCCAATGGTATGATTGAGCGCTTTCATAGACATTTGAAAACATCAATAATGACCAAAGAAAATAACGTCGCGTGGTATGATGAATTACCTATGATACTTCTAGGTTCACGACCTGCTTTCAAAGAAGATCTATAACCAATAGGAGCAGAAATGGTATATGAGCAAAATTTAAGATTACCTTGACAGTTGGTAGTTAAAACTGATGAACTTTTTGACTCGATGGAAACTTTAGCTAAATTGAAAGATAATTTTTATAATTGTCGTTCAAATCTTACACACCATAGAAACCCCCAATATTTATTCCAAAAGATTTACATAATTGGAAATTCGTCTTTGTAAGAAATGATGGAAAAAAATCTTGATTTAAAAAAATGTGCGCGTGTAACGTAATAGAAGTAAAACTTCTTAAAAAACCAGCTTTTAACACCACGTTTTATGAATTCACTTAACAAATATTTCGTGAGTGGTTTAAGGATAGCCAAACCTGAAGAGTTTGTGTAAAGTTTCAGATCACCCACATCAATTTACATATATTGGTCCTGTTTCAGTGTTTTTTTTTTTTGAGTGAGGGACACACGGGGAGGAGAGAAGGGTTTTTGTTTCAGATATATGAGACACGCTTTGTCCTTATCATCAGTGTTCGACTATCCTACAATTGTGGCAAATCGAGCACTTTTTTCTCATATCTACCGGAACTACTACAGTAAGCTTGAAACTTACCATATTTTATCATTTTTGGCCATTTTATATATATTTTTTTCTTTTTTAATTGCATGATCTATTATGAATGTGCTAATCACATTTTAATAAAACAAATATGTCAAAGTAGTAAAATATTTGAGCCACCAAAAGAATTTTAAAATTATTGACTGGCATTTTGTTCCCATAACTTTAACTTGCAATATATAAATTAGTACATATGAGTATGTGATTTAGTTCTAGTATGAAATGAGTGATCTCTGTATTTGAAATGCTGCTATAAATTTATATTTTAAGTTAATTATATAGGTACATAAATAAAATAAATAATAAAATTATCTTTTAATGGAAGTACATACATTTGCGATTTAATTTTGATTTTTTAAATGTTTTAACATGTGTAACAATGAAACGTGAAATAAATATTTTTGTTTATACATTAGTAATAAATGTGAAACATTACTCTTTTTGATGAATAACAAAAAGCGACTTCATAAATATCATTATCTTTTACTTTATTAAAATCTACCACTAAATTTTAGAATCTATCACAATTTCATCTACCTCTAAATATTTTTTTTCAGTCCAAACACTATTCGTAATGTCAAACATTAGGTCAAACATGCGAAGGATTCGCCGAGAAACATTTTTGCCCGTGTAAACGCGAACTTAACATCAAAAGATAATTGAAAATGTTTTTCGTGCAAATGTTTTTGTATCTAAATGCAGACTAAGACAAAAGCAAAAACACTATCATGCGCCGCATAATCAAACAGCAACCATGTCTGTCAGCAACTGATAATGTTTTTGCATTTGTGCTTTTACCAATAATAATAGAACAGAAGATTGCTACCATCAGAGAAAATTTGTCATAGCGAGACGTCATATCTAGCTGACTGACTACGAGAGAAGATTACAAAATGACAAACAAATTGAAAAGAAAAATATATAGTATAATTAACCGAGTAAGACAATCATAAGATTTGTTCTCATGTTATTTACAGAATATGCCAAAGGATGTTTAGGTAGTGTCAAAATGACCATGTGTCAAAATATGTCAAAATTATTAACCCTCTGGTTGAGTACAAAATGATGATTTTTTTTTATTTTTTAAAGAAAAGCAATGGGCTTTAACCACATTTTTGAGTGTTTTAATGATTGTAACATTTAAAAAAATATTTACAAGTTGATGTAATTAAAATAAAATTAGTAATAACCGCCATTCTGTCAAATTCACTGAGAATCGATTAGAGTTAAAATATGATCGCTACCTTAATATACTGTCGTCCGTGTGCTTTCGTATAATATGCCCATTAATCGTTATTATCAGTGTTGCCAGTTTAGCATTTTTGTTTGTTTCGTGGTTTTTTCTAGCCCTTCCCTATTTTCAAACTAGCTTTTTTATGGATAATCCTCCACACATACAATACAAGATATTGTATAAATTCAGTGCAGCATTACATTTGGTCCAACATATTTGCCACCATTATCATTCTCTTATGTTAAATAGTCAGCTGTGTTGAGCGAAATATTTGTTTTTATTACAGGATTTACAAGTAACAAGTTCGAGTATAATGGCTTACTGACAAAAGATTCTAGATTGCAAATCGCAACCGAAACTCTGACCTTATTGCGCATACGACACGGCTACAGTACCTTTTAATGCAGCCCAGCTCATAAGGATGTTAGACTCTTGTGATATATGTATATTTAAACAGTAGTTTATCCAATTCATCTGATGAAGAGGAAATAGTTATATATTAGATATAGTCCACTATGGAATAATATAATTTTGAATTTTTCGGCAATAAGCTGTTTTTGTAGAATGTTGATATGGTTTGCCGCTGTCCTCTTTTAAATTCACATGATATTTATATTATTTAATAGTTTTATGAAAGTATTTTTTCATATATTTGTACCTAATGTATGCTTCGATTGGTGAACTAAAATGCATACATGTTAAAAATAAAATATAAACTGTTTATGAAATGTTGAAAAGGCTGTCCTTTACCCTTAATTTTTGGAACCATTTAGCTTATTTAGCATTTTTATTTGGCCGATCTAGCTTTTTTATTTTTAATGTCCTGGCAACACTCTATAGAATGTATCTCCCATGTAGATGCCAGCACGAAATAACACGAAAACAAAAATATTTTCAGTATGTGTCTAACTGTGAGGCATGTGTGATAGAGCTGTCAAACTATCGATAGTCGGCCCATTCGATATTTTCGATAGTTTGGAAGAAAACTATCGATACTATCGGTTAAATATAAAGTATTTTTATTGTTATACATATATAGTATGCAGGTTTCTATACAACAAAACGAATCCACACGGATTAAAAAAGTAATACAAAACACAAAGAGCATTCTTTGCTTATTTATATAAATATATTACAAAACTATGACTTTGTCTGAGATCAATGGGGTATTTATGTTGATAAAAAGGAGCATATCAACATGTTTTGGTTTTAAAGAAGCCCTTCTATCCGAAATTATGGATCCAGCTTTGCTAAACATCCTTTCAGATTCTGTCGAAGTTGCTGGGATGCACAAATAACGTATTGCACACTTCTTAAATGCCGCCATATCATTCGGATTGCACTGCAAAGAAAAGTTGCATAAGAAATATTATCAAGCCATAATTTAGTAAATTGTAATGTTTACTTTCCAGTACTCCAACGGATCACTTTCCTGAGGAGCATTTGCTGTTTCCATATATTGTCGAAGAGAAATTATAGCATCTGCTCTATTTGTCCTTACTTTGTTAGCAATTTTGCAGTCGAGGAATTTAAGGAGTGGGTCCCTGCTTTTTGTTGTTGACGGTTCTGCAATGTCTGAAGGTTTCGCCAATGCTCTATATACACTGGTCAATTCATTTTCAAATGCCTTTCCGGCTAGATCTGCATTGGAAATAGACCTAAATCCCTCTTTTTTAAATCTAGGATCCAAAATTGTTCCCAATCTGGTGGCCGTGCGCTCTTCGTACGGGAGGAGCCTTTTCTTCAGTCGTTCAGTAATGAAAACGCAAGCGTGCAATCCTTCTGACGTCATCATTTTACTTTTTAACTCTTCTAGACTTTGTAAAAGACCGCACACCAAAGGTATTATTAATGAAATTGTAACAGAGGTACTTGATGATGTCTTGACCGTTGCATTAGCAAAAGGAGAAAGTATTTCCTTTAGATCCTTCAATATTTCAATCTCATCCATAGCCAAAGGTGGTGGAGCTTTTAATGTACTCAGAAGAACAGTGCAGTCATCATTTTGTGAAAATTTTAATTCAGATATAAAATTTTAATTCCACAAAATTCGGATTTATGACCGTACGCCAACAATCTGCTCCTTTCTACCTGAGAACAATGGTAATATGTCATTTTGCAAAATCAATTATATGGAGCATCAGCATTACCATGACGCCTTTCTTTACAATGTTCCATTGTGAATTCATAACTCTGCAGCCATTTAGTTCCGCGCTGGATTTTAAACTGTACACTCTACTGTGTACGGTAAAAGTGGTGTTTAATCCACTTACAGTTTGTTCTTTCTTGTTAACTCATGCAAACTACTGGCGATGTTTGCGAACCCAAGCAAAAATTGTAACGTTATGACCAAAATACGTAACTTCTCGCCTAAAAAAGTAACACTTTTTCTGAATCAATTTGAGTTTTGTAATTTGTAAAAGCTCAAATACTTCTTTAATTATTTCAGGTCCATCCCTGTCCAAATGTTCTATCTTCGATCCATTCACTTTAGGTTTTTAATGATTTTACAAGTATGTTTTATTTTTGTTTATTTATATGCTTTCCACAACTTACCTATCCCCTCATCCACATTCATCTGTGACACGTTACCGCTTTAGATTTTGCTGAAATTTCTTGCCGTTGGCATGCCAGTATTTGTTTTACGTTTCCACTGCCCTTGTAACCGGTGTTCAATACAACTCGTCGTTCGTATATAGTAGTATCCGTCAATTCAAATCTAACGTAAAACCATGATCGATTATAAAATCATCACAAAATATCACGTCATCAATAATGTGTTCACTTGCCAAAACAGTGTCTTTTCATAAGCTCACCCAGAAACAGTGCATACTCACCCGTCGCCGTATGCACATTTATTCATTTAAAACTCAAAACTATACAAAAGCGCGTTTGATTATTGAAAATATTTGCCGAAAAAAACGTTAGCTCCTATTTGCGAGAATATTTTGCTTACACATCCAGCACTAGCATTATATGGTCAAATTGAGCAAATTTATGTGCATCTCTTTGTTTAAACAGATAGCAGCCAAACAGCTTGCTGCAGCACGGTTACAATTGAAGAAATATTTGCCTTCTTTTGTTTGGTGAAACAATCAGATAATAGAAATTTACATGATTTTTGTTGTTGTTGTTGTTGTTGTTGTTAAATAAGCTATTTTTATTGAATATTTCTAAAATACTTAGAAACTAACAATAAGTATTCAAATCTTACAAACTAACTAAAATTATGTGATATTCCCTACGTTCCATCACAATTTGTTGAGTCGCGAGGTATAGCAATTTCACAGCGTATTCAGTGTGTCTTTTCTTTTTAATCGACGATGCCCCGTGCTCAGCAACAATTGCCTAGCAAGGGGATTCGGATGATTGTGTAATTTTTGAATGTAGCTTCTGCAGGACATTGCAACTTCCTCAGAAATTGTGGGTACATTTAAATCTCGATGGATGTTAACGTTCCTCATATACCAAGGCGCGTTTACAATAATTCGCAGACACTTGGATTGTATTCGCTGCAATTTTTCGATATTTGAGGGAGATGCGGTGCCCCAAAACTGAATACCATAAGCCCAGATTGGCTTCAGGATTGCTTTATATAATAGCACTTTGTATTCGAGATTCAACTTTGATCTTTTGTGTAACAGTCGCCATAACTGATTAATTTTAAGCTTGATCTGAGTTTCCTTTGCCTCTATGTGATTTTTCCAGGTCAGCCTTCTGTCGAGGTGTACTTTGTTGAGGAACATTGTGGAACTAATTGACCATTAATTTTAAGTGGGGGACATGTATCTAGCCTTAGTGTGAATGTTACATGTACGCTCTTTGATTCAGTGACTTTATACGCCATTTTGCTAGCCAGATTTCGAAAGAATCGACATGAGTCTGCAGGAGTTTAGTAGCTTCCATGGGGTTAGAGCGAGAGGACAATATTGCCGTATCATCTGCAAAGGTCGATATGAATGTATAGTTATTGTTGGACATATCTGAAGTGCATAAGAGATACAGTAAGGGGCCCAAAACGCTTCCTTGAGGAATGCCAGCGTGAATATCCAATGGATTTGTTGTGTAATCCTTGTGATGCACGAGAAATTGCCTTTTCGTGAGGTAGCTACTAAGCAATGAGGAGCCATTTGCAGGCAGTAATAGTTTGAGTTTGTAAATAAGGCCATCTTGCCATGCTTTATCGAAAGCTTGAGTGATATCAAGAAAGACAGCTGAGCAATACTTTTTTTCTTCAAAAGTGTTCCTTATCAGAGTTACAATGCGGTGGACTTGTTCTATTGTGCCGTGCTGTTTTCTAAATCCAAACTAATGTTGGGGAGTCAGTTGGTTGAGATTAATAAATGGAGTTATATTCATGACAATTAGCTTTCGAATACTTTAGAGAGTAGAGGCAGGAGGCTGATAGGTCTGTACGATGCAACTTTTGTAGGGTTTTGTTTACATGATTGAGTTTTACTAGTTCTTCTTAAGGAAAAAAAGAAAAACGACAATTGGTGAGAGACTGGATACGACTAAGAAAAAAAAGAAACATTTGCAGAAAATTATTGAAAAAGCTACGTATAGAAACACCAGCCAACCAACAAACACCACCACCGCATGTATACAAACGATGAGCAAAAATAGAGGCACAGTGTTTTATTTAGGGGAAGTTTTTTCTGATTTTCACGGTTGTTGATAGACAATAAAACAAAATGTGGTTCCAAAAATTATATTTATTTTTAAATATCTAGAGTACTTTTTATGCTACGAGCTGTATTATTCATATAAGTATAAAAAGTTGTTGTTTGGAATCCGTTTGAGAACAATTCGGTGTCTTTTTTATGACTTCTTCGTGTAAGTTCTTCTTAGTTTCGAACCAAAATAATGAAGAAACGTTCTTATAACAATAATACACACCCTCATATCTATTTATATAAAATTTGTAGTCTTCATGTATAGTTTTAACAAAATGACAGTATGACAAAATACTTAAAATTAAAAGTTGCGTATTTAATTATTTGAGAGGAGCTTTACAATTTTTGCTGCATAAAATTCTTTTTTTTTATTTGGAAGGGATGTAAATTGTTAATATATTCGGATCCGATGAAGCCAGTAGCGCGTGGAAAATGTCCGTACTTGTGTCGATTCTGACATTTTTCTCGAATACACTTCACGATATTTCTTGAAATCTTTCGCTTCGCTTTCTGCATATCTTTCGACAAATCACCAGTGGGCATTGGTAAATTATTAATCACATCAGCTCCGTTCAACAAAATTTTATGCACGATCGCCTGTATTTGACACTAGGGATATTTGTTTAAATAAAAATTGTGCAAACACAAGGTGTGAAACTTATCCACATTTATTGGGTCATATCAAGACACTTTTCGTTGTTTATTCACCTCTTGTGTGACAAGTTTTTATACCTAATTTGTACGAAATATGTAAGCAATATTCAAAAAATCTGATTTGAGTAAGCAGAGTGGAGAGTCTCAAACCATACGACTTAATATCGTGCTTCTTTTGCAAACAATGCCCAATATTGTTCATGACTTTTGGAGTACTTACTTACTTATGTGGCCATAATAACCGAATATTGAAATAACATGCTTCGCCAGCCATCTCTGTTCTTCGCTAGCTGGCGCCAGTTAGAAATTTCAAGCGCCGTCAGGTTCTCCAGTACTTGGTCTTTCCATTCATTGGAAATGAAACCCCGTTCGGTACTAATGGTACGGAGAGGTCCTTCTCAATTTTCACTGCACAACGGAGCGTGGGCACATATAAGGCTGATGTTGAAGAATTTTGCCTTGATGCGGATTGTGGTCAGCCGCTCGTTCACAGGCGTGAAATGTGAGACAAGATGTCTTTTTCTGACCAAAAATCCACATCCTAATTCGTGCCTTTCAGCATGGCAACTGTAGTAAATATCAGGTATTACTATTATATCTTAATTTCTAACGGGACAATGGAAGGCGTCAAAATAGTTATATATTTGTATATTGCTTGTAAAAACTTGGTTATTTTGTGAGTGCCCACTGCTGCCATTACAACCCCATTTCCGGTGTTTTTTTTGGAGAATTAAAAAATTTTAACCGCCTTCTTTTTTAAACTTACATAAAGTAGAACGGCAAGCGCAAGCTCTTCTGCGGAGCAATTAAACATATTTTAAATGTATCACTTCTTATACACAGATTATACAGATTAGAATAAGCAATTTTTATTACTTTTGAAATCCATGAAGCTCCGCTTTTAAGAAATTTGTATTTTTGTTTATTGTTTATGCGGATGTTACGTTTGGGGTTGCTTCTTACAGCGTACCGCTTACTTGCTGGTACGATGACACAATCAACGACGACGACAATGCCAATGACGATGATGATGATGAACACAGTAGGATTACTGAAATAGTCTTCCTGACGAAACCAACGATGACGACGATGTCAATGATGTGCGAAATAGATAATAGATAGACTTGTTTGTTGTATAACTCCAACGGAAATCACCTTTCACTAAATTTATCTTGTAAAAAAGCACAACAAAGCGGAATACTGTTTGAAACCCCGTAAAAAGATAAAATATAAAAGAGGAAAAAAAATTTGCGTGTGTAGCAGTGTACACGTGATAGAAGTAAAACTTCTTAAAAACCCCAAATCTGCTATTAACACCACCTTGTATGAATTCAGCTAACAAATATTTCGTAAGTTGTTTAAGGATACCAAAACCTGAAAGGCTTGTGTAAAGTTTCAGATCACGCACTTCAATTTATATATATTGGTCCTGTTTTAGATACAAAAACATTTGCATGAAATACATTTTGTTTGTGAGCAGAGAACGTTTAACACCAGAGAAGTCCTACTTTGTCTTTTGAGCTTATTTCTGATTACAAATATCAGGGTCACTTAACAGAGTTGTAGAATACAGAAATTTTGAAGATAACAGTGCCATGACCAGGAGAAAAATTATGTAAATTAACATAGCAAATTAACATATTGGTACGTTTTTATTCTGTGAACGTTTAATTCTATTTGAATTACCTTGTTCGATCACTGGATTCTGTTAATGATAACTGCAACACTTATTTTATACAACTATATACAGCAACAATTTATTTAATAATCTCTATTTACAATCAACACTGTTTACAATCAACTATTTACTATAACACTTAAATGTACTAGCAGCTTTTGCCTTTGTATCAATGTTTTCGCAATCACGTTCTGAATTAGATTGATTGTCAATACTCAACACTGGCTCTATTTATACTCTGTTGGCAACACCCCAGAATCTTCCTTTATCGAGATTCTTCTCTTCCTTTCTCGTTGGCTTGTTCTGGTTATCGCTTATTTCTTTTTGTTGACATTCGTTTCGATGCTGCCAATAGAGTCAGTCACAATAGTGATGAGTAATCAACTATCGATACTCGTTACACTGCCCTCCTCTTAACCTTGTTCGTCCCGAACAAGTTTTTATACTTCCCCTCGATATGGCGCAAGTCGCTCCAAGTGCACTACTTTAAACTTTGCTCTTTTATTCCAGGCACGTTGAATGCGATACACTACGTCATTTATCTTTGCTATAATCTCATATGGTCCTTCCCAATGAGTCTGTAGTTTAGGAGACAGGCCTTTCTTTCGTTGTGGATTATGAAGCATTACAAGCTCTCCTTCATAGAACCCTTTTGAATTTGCTTTCAAGTCATACCTGGCCTTCATCTTATCGCTTATCATCTGCGACCGCTCTCTGATGAACCGATGTACTTCATCCAACTGTTCCCGCTTTTCGCTAGTATAATTACCTTCGGTTGATCTCGTTGGTGTTACGACTCCAAATTTTAAATCAGCTGGCAGTCTTAACTCGTTTCCAAAAACTGCCATTGCCGGTGTAGTAGCCGTCGTATCATGTTGTGCGCATCGATATGCCATGAGGAACATTGGTATATGTACATCCCAGTCTCTTTGGTATTTATCTACGACTTTTCTCAAATATTCCTCCAAGGTACGGTTAAATCGTTCTACCATGCCATCAGATTGTGGATGCAAAGGTGTTGTACGAGTTTTGTATATACCCAGCATACGGCATATCTCTTGGAATACAACTGATTCGAAATTTCGACCTTGGTCTGAGTGTAACTCCATCGGTACACCAAAACGAGTAACCCATTGGTTGACGAATACATCCGCAACTGTACTAGCTTCCTGATTTGGAATGGGGTATACTTCAGGCCATTTACTGAAGTAATCTATAACCACCAGAACATACTTGTTTCCTGCGTTGCTTATTGGAAATGGTCCAGCTATGTCCATAGCAATTCGCTCAAATGGAGCACCCACGGTGTATTGGTGCATCTTACCTCGACTTTTCTTAGTGGGACCTTTGGCCATTGCACATTGCTTACACTTCCGAATCCAATCAGCGACATGGTCATGACATCCAACCCAATAAAATCGTTTCTTTATTTTCTCGACGGTTTTGGTGATTCCCAAATGCCCTCCACTGGAGGCATTGTGATACTCAGCTATCACTTCATTTATTCTCGCCTTGGGTACCACTAGAAGATCATTAGTGATTTTTCCATCCTCACTTTCCCATGCTCGGAATAAACATCCGTCTCGTAAGTGCAGGCTTTGCCACTGCGCCCAGTATGCCTTTGCTATTGGACTCTCATTAGCCATTTCTTGCCAATCTGGTCGTATGCCCTGCTCCTTGTATTCCATAATCTTTACGAGATCTGGGTCGTTCCGCTGATCTTCTTGCACTCGTTCGGTGGTCCATGACTCCTCCGGCAATATATTCGTAAGTCGTATGTCGACAATGTGCTCCTTGCTTTCCACTCGAGAACAATGTTTACATTCCATTTTGCAAGGACGACGAGATAGAGCATCCGCGTTGCCGTGATGTCCTCCTTTACGATGTTCGATGGTAAAATCATAACTCTGCAGCCTTTCAATCCAGCGCGCCAATTGTCCTTCTGGGTTTTTAAATTGCAATAACCACCTTAGCGCTGAGTGGTCAGTTCGTAGATGAAATGACTGACCGTACAAGTATTTATGGAAATACTTTACACATTCCAGTATTGCGAGCAACTCTCTTCGTGTGACACAGTAATTTCTTTCTGGCTTCGACAGGATTTTACTGTAGTATGCTATTACTTTTTCTTGCCCATCTATGATCTGAGAGAGCACACCACCTATTCCATAGCCACTCGCATCTGTGTCCAACACAAACTTTTGACCAGGTACTGGATACGCTAATATTGGTGCTGAACAGAGTTTTTCTTTCAGCTGTTCGAATGCTTTCTGTTGGTCCTCGCCCCACACAAATGGTTTGTTCTTTCTTGTCAACTCATGCAGACTGCTGGCGATGTTTGCAAATCCAGGAACAAATCGTCTATAGTAGGTGCATAAGCCTAGGAAGCTCCTTAGCTCGTGAAGATTCGACGGAATAGGCCATTCTTGAACTGCTGCTACTTTCTCCTCGTCGGTATGTACCCCTTCTGTTGTTACTTTATGACCAAGATATTTAACTTCTCGCCTGAAGAGTGAACACTTTTTCATATTCAGTTTAAGCCCTGCTGATTGTATACGCTCAAATACTTCTTTCAACTTTTCCAGGTGGTCGTTAAAATCTTTTCCCATCACAATAATGTCATCGAGGTACACCAAGCACGTTTTCCAGTGTAGTCCTCTGAGTACACGCTCCATCAAACGTTCAAAAGTAGCTGGCGCATTGCATAAGCCAAATGGCATAACTGTAAATTGCCATAGACCATCGCCAATACTGAAAGCTGTTTTCTCTTTGTCTTCCTTACCAAGTTCCACTTGCCAGTAGCCACTTTGCAAATCAAGAGTTGAGAACCACTTCGCACCAGATAGTGTGTCCAGAGTGTCATCGATTCTTGGCAGTGGATAGCTGTCTTTTTTCGTAATATCATTTAGCTTTCTGTAATCCACACAGAATCGAGTACTTCCATCCTTCTTCTTTACCAGCACAACTGGTGAACTCCATGGACTCGCTGATGGTTCAATAACACCTTGTTTCTGCATATCGGAAATCAGCTTAATGGCTTCGTCTCTTTTGGCCAATGGAACTCGTCGTGGTGTTTGACGAATTGGTTTAGAATCACCGGTGTCAATGTGATGCTTCACGATGGTTGTTCGTCCTCCAGTTTTTCCATTTGAAGAAAAGATTGAACTGTACTTCTCCAATAGTTGTAAAGCCTTTTCTTTTTGCTGGTTGGTAAGCACGCCTGCCCATTCTTCCATATGTGCTTTTATTTCCACTCTGACAGTTCCTGATCTTCCACTTTTTATCGACGAACCCTTTTCGCAGTCTACTATGGCAGTAACTTCCTGGCAATGACCAATCACCATTCCTTTCTTCACAACTGTAGATGTATTAGTTGGATTTAAAATTCGCACCGGTACTATTCCATTTTCTTTAGGTTCTACTAACGTCCTACCAAGTATGATGTTTTTATTCGTTATTTCTTTATCTGCTTCCACCAGCCACAACTTGCCTGTCCCATCATCCACATTCATCTGTGCCCATATCACCGCTTCTGATTTTGCTGGAACCTCTTGGCGTTGACATGCCAGTACTCGTTTGATGTTCCCACTACGCTTGTAATCGATGTTCAATGGTAGTTCGACATTTGCATAGCGCAGTATCCGTTGATTTAAATCTAACGTAAATCCGTTGCCAATCATAAAATCAACACCAATTATTACGTCATCGATGATGTCGGCCACAATGAATTCATGTTCCCATGTGCAATTTCCAATAGATACTCGTTTCTTTATCTTGCCCAGAATTTGTGCATCCTCACCCGTTGCTGTACGCAATTTTATTCCCATTAAAGGCTCAAACCTCTTTACCAAATCGCTCTTGATTATAGAATGTGATGCACCAGTATCCAAGGTTAACATGAATTCCATATTGTCCAATTTTCCATCAATAGTCAAGCTGCTTGGCACACGCTGTAGTTGTGAAATGTGAATGATGGGGCAACCCACTGTTGGAGTCAGTTCACGCCCCGCTGAACTGACTCGATCTAGTTTAACGATGGATTTGTGTTAGTGGAGCGATCGCTATCCACCTTATTCTCCTTCTTTTGTCTTCCTGGAGAATTCGATCTTGATCGCTTTCGTCGTAGACGGCAGTCACGCGCCATGTGTCCTGGTTTGTCGCAAATAAAGCACTTACCAGTAAATTTGTTTTCGCGTCGACCTGTTGTTCTTCCTTCAGGCTGCACTACAGATTTGAATGCCTGACACACTGCTTCAACCAGATCTGCTGTTTCTGTTTCTAGTTGGCGTACCCGTGGCATTGGTCGACACATCAAACTGGCGGCTTCATATGTCAAGGCACTACTGACTGTTTCGGCATAAGTATTCCTGGGTGACATGACTAGGGCACGCTTTGTCTCTCCATCACGTATGCCATCTATGAATGCCTCTATTTTTATTTTTTCGACGAACTCTTCCGAATTACCGGAGAACGCTAGATGACATAAGCGCTCAATATCGGAAGCGAATTCCTGAAGGCTCTCATTACTCCGTTGCACTCGCGATCTCAATTCCACTCGATGTAATTGACTCTTGTATTCATTTCCATATTTTCGCTGGAGTGTGTCCATCAGTGATTGGTAGCTACCCCGATCTTTCTCTGGAATCATCTGTAACACTTCGGAAGCATTACCTTTTAATGCGACTATTAAAGCAGCAGTCTTGTCGCTGTCATCCCATTGATTCTTCGAAGCTGTTGTCTCGAATTGAAGCTTGAAGATGTTGAATGGCGTGCTTCCGTCAAATATTGGTGGCTTTAGTTTAATTGTAGTTGACTCTCTTATCACTGATGTGGTTGCTCCACTTATTTTTATTTTATTAAGTTCGCGCTCTAATTTCTCAAGCTTTTCTTCCAAGTCATCATGTCTGTCTACATGTTCCTTCAGCTTATCATCCAAATCATCCACATGTTCTTTCAGCTCTGTGACTTTGTCATTAATAGCTCCGGAAATTTCCTGAAATCTAAGTTCAATTCCTTTTTGTAGATTTTCGATGACGTGTTCTTGGCGAGCCGAATGTTCTTGAAGCTTGGAGTCAATGCGAGACGCATTTCCTTGAATTTCCGTACGTAATTCACTAATAACGCCCTCTTGGCGTACCGAATGTTCTTGAAACTTGGAGTCAATGCGAGACGCATTTTCTTGTAGCTGTTGTTGCTGCTGTTGCATCATGGTTTTCATGAATTCCATGAGTTGACCACTCGAATCTATTTTGCTCTCTTCCTCAGCGTGCACAACTGCTTGTATATCGGCTTCCTCGAAGAACTCATGTTCTTCTACATTAATTCCCTTAGCCTCCATAGCTTGCCTCAGCCTCACCAGCAGTTCCGCCTTTGCACCTGATGACGATAGATTCATCTCTACCAACAGCTTTTTAAGCTGGTCCACTTTTAGTTGGTCAATTTTCACCATCTTTACAGAATCCCACTTCTGACACCAATTGGTACGTTTTTATTCTGTGAACGTTTAATTCTATTTGAATTACCTTGTTCGATCACTGGATTCTGTTAATGATAACTGCAACACTTATTTTATACAACTATATACAGCAACAATTTATTTAATAATCTCTATTTACAATCAACACTGTTTACAATCAACTATTTACTATAACACTTAAATGTACTAGCAGCTTTTGCCTTTGTATCAATGTTTTCGCAATCACGTTCTGAATTAGATTGATTGTCAATACTCAACACTGGCTCTATTTATACTCTGTTGGCAACACCCCAGAATCTTCCTTTATCGAGATTCTTCTCTTCCTTTCTCGTTGGCTTGTTCTGGTTATCGCTTATTTCTTTTTGTTGACATTCGTTTCGATGCTGCCAATAGAGTCAGTCACAATAGTGATGAGTAATCAACTATCGATACTCGTTACAATATATTGAAATAAGATCACATTTGTAAGTATTTTGTTAAATGAATTTTATACATACATATATATATGTGGATTAGATTTGTTTATGAAAAATTTGTACTCTTGTTCAATATATATGTATGTGCATGCGTATGGAGTACTTATAGGTATACTCCATTCACGCAATGCATATTTTTATAAATATATGCACTTACTATATAACATATGAGGTGTTTCACAATATTATTTACCACTTTTATAATATTAAATTTGATAAAATTTCAGTAATAATCAGAAATATTAGCAAGTAATATGACTTGTTGAAATTCAATGTAAAATAACAGAAAAGTAGAATGTAAAAAAAACGATAAAATTTGATAAAATTTCAGTAATTTTGATAAAGAAGGAAGGCATAAGACATCGTTTTATCGAAGCACCCGATGCCTGGTATCAGGCAATCACAAATATCAGCAAGTATCATGACTTGTTGAAATTCAATGTAAAGGAACAGAAAAGTAGAATGTAAAAAAAACGAGCACGTTATTGTTGCTCCTTATAGAAAATTTCTTCCTTCTCTGCTCTCTCTGCTGTTGCTCTGACGTCACACACATACAATACAAGATATTATATAAATTCAGTGCAACGCTGTGTTAGAAAGCGAAGAGACTTTTTTATCTAGCAGCATCACATTTGGTTCAACATATTTGCCGCCATTATCATTCTATTTGTTTCTATTACAGGATATACAAGTAAAAAGTTCGAGTATATTGGCTTACTGACAAAAAATTCTAGATTGCAAATCGCAACCGAAACTCTGACTGTTGAACAACAATGATTTTTTTTGTCGACAACGAAATTTACACAGCCTAACACCAGTATATAACAATTGAATTTAATATAATATTTCAATTTAACAAGATTATACAAATTTTTTTATTTTATTTTTATACAAATCAACGGTTTACACAGTTGTATAAATAAGTATGTACTAAATAGAGATGAATTCATACTTACTCTATAGCAATAATAATATAATATAATTCACAATAATATAATATAATAAGATACTTATAATAATAGAACTTCACTGATAACTTATATATAGGTATATGGCCAAACATGCCGGCCCCGTTGATATACTAATATATTAAAACAGCTTCCCTTATGGTAAAAGTGCCAATTTATGTATCGCACGTTTAATAATTCCATTTTGCGTTTGAATATTGGCCACACGAACCATGCCATATTTTCCAACAATGACATCTACTATTCTGCCTAGCAACCATTTCTGTGGAGGCAGGCTGTCTTGGTGAACAATAACCATTGAACCAACCTCTACGTTTTGTTGGGGCTTGAGCCATTTGGCCCTGGCTTGCAGCCCGAGGAGGTAATCTCTGCGGAACACAGACCAAAATCGCCCTTTTAGATAGCAGATACGTTGCCATCGTTTTGTATACGTCAGAACTTCGTGCTCTATAGTAGGTTCGAGTATGGCCTTTAAAGAGCACCCGATTAATAAATGCGCTGGCGTGAGCGCCTCTACGTCGCTGGGATCTTCGGCCATTGGAGCGATCGGCCTTGAATTTAAAATGGCCTCTATTTCGACCAAGACGGTTGACAATTCCTCGAACGTTAGTTTGGCGTGCGCGACGGTGCGATAAAAAAGATTCTTTATGGATATGACGGCCGCTTCCACAGGCCTCCGAAATAAGGGGCGCGCGGCGGGATGAATTCGAAAGTCACGCCTCTCTCTGCTACGAAATTGAGTATTTTGTTCTGACTCTGCTCTCCGAAAAACACGTCGTTCAGCTCTTTCAGCTTTGCATTGTCTCCCACGAAATTTGTAGCGTTGTCGCACATAACCTTCTCTGGAAGACCTCTCCTTCCGATGAACCTTTTAAAACAAGAAATGAAAGCGTTAGTGGATAAATCAGAAACAGCTTCGATGTGAACAGCCTTTGACGAAAAACAAACGAATATAGCTACATATGTCTTATAAGGAGGTCTACCACGAATTCTATATGACGTGTATATCGGACCACAAAAATCTACTCCGGTTATCAAAAATGGTCGCACTGATAAAAAGTCGGTCTCTAGGTAAATTCCCCATAATTTGTGTCATTAATCTAGGCTTGTACTTAAAACAATGTATGCAATTGCGAACTACATTACGAGCCACTTCTCTGGAATTTATTGACCATATTTTCACCCGCATTAGACCAATTAGAGCTCGTGGTCCTGTATGACAATTTGACAAATGCAAATGGGTGGCATACAGAGTTACGAATCGGGACTTAGGCATCAATAAAGGATGCTTAGTATCATAAGGTAGTGGGGCATTCAGTAATCTGCCACCAAGACGCACTAAAGTAAATTTTCTGCCATTTTCTTCAAATTCGTGCAGAAACGGATTTAATTGTTGGAGTTGTTTGCTTAATAACAATGAGCTTTTCATACATTTTATTTGTTCAGCGTATTCCTCATGCTGAATTATTTCGACGACTTTGAAAAATGATAGCTCAAGTTCTTTTGCTGTAATTGGTTGTTCTGTATGCCCATTTTTGATCGACTTTATAAATCGATAAACATATGCAAGTGTTCGCAATATTTTCATGTACGTCGATGAATTTTCAATTATTTCGTAGATTATGTTACGTTCTTTTTCAACAACGAGTACGATCGCTTTAGACTTGCGCATTTCTGTCGATGACAATGTTTCGGCGGGCTCAAAGTGCGCATTTAGAGGCCAATTATCTTCCTCCTCCTTTAAAAATGTAGGACCATCAAACCATATAGACTGGCATAGCTCATCTACATTGCAACTTCGTGATACAATATCCGCAGGGTTCTGAGCAGTTGGAACGTGCCTCCATTTAGCTTTATTCGCCACTTCTTGAATGTCCGATACCCTATTCCCAACAAAAGTTGATAATGTAGATGGGTGCTTTTTAAGCCAGTATAACACAATTTCTGAATCGCTCCAAAAAATTACCTTTTCTGCGTATGGCAATAAAATTGGCTCTATAATTTTCCACACTTTTGGTCTTGGAGGAGTTTTAGTTTTAAGTGGAGCAACTTTTGACTTGACTGTAAACAGTATGGACTTGTAATTACTGCCACATTTGCTACGTATATATATACAACAACCACATGCACGCATAAATGCATCAGCGAAACCGTGAATTTGAACTGTTGATAACGAAGAAATATTCACGTATCGAGGAACATGTATCTCTGGGATTTTTCGGAAGTTTTTCTTAAAGATCTCCCAGCTTGAAGCCACCGACATTGGAACTGATTCATTCCAGTCTACCTTTAGCAACCACAATTCTTGCAGCAATATTTTTGCTTTTGTAATAACTGGGCATAGAAGCCCCAATGGGTCAAACAACCGGGAAGACACCGACAAAATATTGCGCTTAGTAGCCTTCAAAGTATCAAAATTTGCAACGAGATTAAAATCAAGCTTATCACTTTTCGGATGCCAAACTATACCCAGAGTTTTAGTGGTTTCAGTGTCGTTAAATGTGATTTATTTTTCAACATTGTCGCTATTATTGAGAACCTGGGGTTAGAATACCATTTCGCCAACTTAAAGCCAGCTGAATCGAGAATTTTTGTTATATCATATTGAATGCTTTCAGGCTCCTCCAATGTTTCAGCACCTGACAATAAATCGACCACATATAAGTCCTCTTGTATAACCCTTGAAATCGCACGCATTTCTCTATTAATATTGCCAAGTTCATTTAAGCACCGAATAGCCAAGAACGGTGCTGGTGCAGTGCCATATGTTATTGTGTTTAGTTTGTACATTTGTATAGGCAGGTTTGGATGTTTCCGCCACAAAATAAGCTGAAATTGTCGGTCTGCTTCATGGACTTGTACTTGTCTATACATTTTTGTAATATCTGCCGTAATGGCAAATTTACGACAACGAAATTTCAGTAAATTTGTATAGAGCTCTGGTTGAATAGTTGGGCCGACCATTAGAGTATCGTTCAATGAGATATTGGATGATGTTTTACATGAGGCATCAAACACAACTCTTAACTTGGTTGTCAAACTCTCAGGCCTTATGACAACTTGGTGTGGTATGAAATAAAGTGGCCCTGTCGGAATTATGTTTTCCGTTTTAGACATGTGGCCTAACGACAAATATTCGATCATAAAATTGTTATACATTTCTTTGACATCAGATGTCCTCATAAGCCTACGCTCAAGTGACAAAAATCGTCGTTTTGCCGTTTCATATGAGGCTCCGAGTGCTGACGAATTCATTTTAAATGGCAACCGAAATTCAAAACGACCAGTTGGTAATCGCTTGGTACTTTTCATAAAATGTTGTTCGCAACTCATTTGTTCTTTCGTAAACTTTTTGGATGTGCTTGGTACTTCTTCTATTTCCTAAAACTTATGCACAATAGCATCTAAAGAGGCCAACTGAATATCGCTATTTTTATTTACTAAATTGCATGCTCCACTTTTCGAATTTTCAAGTGATTTATACCAACCAGAAACTATCCAACCAAGCAACGTCTTTTGTAATGTTGGCAACGACTCACTTAATTTTATTTGACCGATTGATAAAAGTTCGAAAAATATATCGGCACCAATAACAAATCAATTTTTTGTCTTTTATTAAAGTGGGGATCTGCCAGCTCAATATTCCCCGGGACTTGCCACGAGTCAACGGGTAAATTAACTTCAGGTTGGTAACTCGAGATGGACTTTATGACCCAAAAATCTGCTTGAAACCTGTAGTCATTAACTCTGGATTCTACAATCGTATTAACTTTATGTCGTAAGTTCGCATTTAACTCCCCAATACCCGATAAATTTAGATCTTTAAATTCTCGTTTTAAATGTAATTTCTGTGCACAATCTTCACTCATGAAATTTATTTGTGATCCAGAGTCTAAAAGCGCTCTTACTAGGTGGGTACTTCCATAGCGATCTTTTATTCTAACTATAGCTGTAGCCAATACAACGACATCATCTGTATTCGATTTGATCGCTGCTGCACCTCATATTTATGCAGCAGAGTGTGATGAGGACGTTGACAAACTCGACAATTAGATCGAGAACAATTCCGGACCGAGTGTCCTTTCTTTAAGGAATTTATACAATTTCCAGATTTTTTTACAAATCGAACCGTTTACCAACGGTCAATGCAGCGAAAGAGTTGCAACTATGTATTGAATGCCCATTCAATTTACAAAAAATGCATTGATTTTCCAAACTACTCGCAGCAACTGCAAATGGTGTTTTGTATTCATTTTTCTTGTTATTATGCGATTTAATTCTATGAGGATTCTGTTGATCAGCACTGTCGTATCTACTCGACCTGTCGTCATTTACTTCGAGTGATTGGCATCGACGAATTAGCAATTTCGAGCAGTCGTTCCATGAAGGAAGGGTGGAGTAATCCAACTGATCGTTCAATCTCGATTTTGTTGCTGGATCAACTTTTGATAGTACCAGTTGAATGAGTAATGCATTTGTTATATCCATCTCTGTACCCAATGATAGCAACGAATCGTAAATTGCGGATACAATGTCAACCACATTTCTAAGCGCTGAAGCATTTGGTTTGATCATTTTTGGAATGTCAAATAACTGCTCGATATTATCAAAAAATATCAAACCTTTTTTATCGTATCGTTCTGCTAAACGATCCAATGCTTTCCTATAATTGGCTTCTGTGACTTGGAATGCTTTCACCGTTCTGAGCGCGTCACCCGATAAACAACTCAACAAATGATTAAATTTTTCAATTGTCGCTAGATGTGGCTCAAGTTATTGAATGAGCTTATAAAATTTTTGTACTCCGCGTACTTTCCACTAAATGTCGGTAATTTCAGATTCGGAAGACGAGACGATTGAGGCGTGGTAATACCAAGTGTACTCTCCAACATTGGACTCTCTCGACGCTTATATTGCCCCATAAGCTGAATAAGCCTCGATTTAGCACTTATGCAAAGATCCTAGATATCGCCTTTTCGGTCATCGTCAGGATCCTCCCTCTCGACCTTAGTTTGGTATGCCATTATTTGTTTAATATAAGAATCTAAGATTTCTAGCCGGCATTCCAAATCTATAACATTCCAAGTTACCGTTGGATTATCATGCATGTTTTTTATACGTGTTATATTACCACGCGCTGTTGCTCTTTGCTGCCTTAAAGTACTTGGCTTTTGAACAGAAGCGGCTTCATCGCTCAAACTTCCAGGCATAATCGTAATTATTTAGTAATTTATTACGTTTAATAAATTCAATAAATTTACCAATAATATTGAGTCTAGTCGAATACAATTTGTTTCCAAATGTTCAATTTAATTCAAGCAAATACTTAGACAATCTCGATTTAATTGCAAAATGACGAATTAACCAGCACCCTATAATTTTTTTTAGATAGCGAAGCAACCCAGTAATTAAAAAAAGAAAAACAATTTATGTATTGTTCAATGTGCTTTTATTTATTTATTTAAAAAACGAAACCTTTCCTTTCGGTTAACTTAATATGGCAATCATCAACAATGTACATTTGTTGCGTACATACAATGTATAGTGTATGTGTATATGTGTTTACGTTGTATATTCACAGCAATAACACCAACAATTGTCGCGGCAACTTTAAACTTCAAAATTCAAACCAAAACCAAATTGTGTCTGACAATATCTTTATAGATGCACAAACAATAATCATTCAAGGCGCAATGGATTGAATCGTTTATAAATGTTAATGTACCAAGCACAACAGAGGTATAACAACGAGAACGATTCATATGATCGATATGTTTTTATAATGTAATGGTTATCAAATTGTTAATATACTAGGAATTAACAGAGTGAGAGCGACGACAACGATTCATATGATCAATATGTTTAATAATGTAAGGGTTTTAAAACTGTTAATATACTAGCAATTAACAGAGTGAGAGCGACGACAACGATTCATATGATCAATATGTATTAGTAATGTAAGGATTTTCAAACTGTTAATATACTAGCAATCAACAGTGAGAGCGATGACAACGATCCATATGATCAATATGCTTTTTTTTTCGTTTTTTAATTCAATGGTTCTACAAACAAATAGCAGATAAAAATGTTCCCAACATTATGCAACTTACTGAAGAGAAAACCGACATCAAATCCAGCTGCACAATTAATGAGAATATGAACCCGAAGTTTCTACCTACACACACGTACGTTCAAATTTTAAAATACATGCAGTTAAGATAGAAAATGACGATAACGAATGCAATTACACAACGTTTGATAATAATACCGTAAATTCGATATGTGGTCAACTAAAATTTCGTTCGTTCTTTTGAGAACTTGTTACCAGTGCAAATTGAATAAATTAATTTTCAGTGTTTTTCCAACTGCTACCACATTTGTAGGAAATGTTTGTAGGCCATATATTTAATTGTTTAGCATAAACTTGCGAAATGTTCGAATAAAATTTCTTGATTTAGTAAAAAATAGACTTGCATCTAATTAACGGTTGCCCAGTTACTTTTCAACACGGTCTTTATCATTTTAGCCGTAAATCAATGAAATAACGTTATCGCAAATTTTATATTTTTCACTGATATATCTTTTATTGACCACAAGCTATTGTCTACTGAATCTATCATTTACAATACCTTATGCATTCCTGATACTTTCATTTTTTGTTACCACTTTCCTTCTATGTACGCAGCAGACAACTCTCCTGATAGTCCTGAAGCCCGTCTTCGCTTGCTGATCCTAATGTTGAATCCTCGCAACGCTCTTCTTCGCACAATTTTTTGGATCAGACACTAACGTTCACTTTCTTATATATCACGAATATATTATTAGACTCTTAAGAAAATTAGACTTTAAACACAAAAAAAGAGAAACTTTTCTTTTAAGTCCCTGCTCGGGCGCCAAAATGTTGAACAACAATGATTTTTGTTGTCGACAACGAAATTTACACAGTCTAACACCAGCTGTGGTTTTATAACAATTGAATTTAATATATTATTCCAATTTAAGAAGAGTATACAAATCAACGGTTTACACAGTTGTATAAATAAGTATGTACTAAATAGAGATGAATTCATAGTTACTCTATAGCAATAATAATATAATATAATTCACAATAATATAATATAATAAGATACTTATAATAATAGAACTTCACTGATAACTTATATATAGGTATATGGCCAAACACTGACCTTATTGCGCATCCGACACGGCTACAGTACCTTTTAATGCATCCCAGCTCATAAGGATGTTAGACTCATGTGATATATATTTAAACAGTAGTTCATCCAATTCATGTGATGAATAGAAAATAGTTATATATTAGATATAGTCCACTATGGAATAATATAATTTTGAATTTTTCGGCAATAAGCTGTTCTTGTAGAATGTTGAAATAGTTTGCCGCTGTCCTCTTTTAAATTCACATGATATTTAGTTGTTAAAACGAAAGGGCCTGATTTAATGTTTGTAAAAATATATATTATTTAATAGTTTTGTTCAGTCGCCGCAATGCTTCTTCATTAATTTCTATTCATATATAATCTTAGTATTCATGTACCTTCTTGATAAGTACTCTTTACTATCAATTATTGTATCCGAATATTCATTGTGCTAATAGTTTGCCACTGCACTAATGAACTATACAAAACTAACAGTTCAATTCCAACAACTGAACATGTAATCCTTTTCTATTGTACATAGCTATGTAAGTTCTCGCTATAGAAAAAATAATTCAGTGTCATTTTGCATTTTTTGTCGTTTAGACATAACTAATAAAAATTGAATTTTTTTATATACATACATCGTGAAGAAACAAATAGCCTTTTTTGATTTCTTTCATTGGCGACAGTGACAGGACATGTAAGTCCTCGATATATTTAAAGGCATTTAGAAATGATCTTGGACAACTTTTTGTAAAAAAAAAAGCAGTAAGAAAAATATCGAAAAGAAGCCCACGCGACAAATTAACGGTATTCCTTTGACTCATAACTGTACCAAATCACTATGGCCGAAGCAAAAATCGCCAGACAAAAAATTAAAAGTGCTACAGTTATTGCACAACAACAACGTGTCAAGGAATTCACCGATAGCAAATTAGCCATTGAATCGGTTGAGGAGCTTGCCACCAGACTCTAGGCACTTGAAAATTATTATGTAGAATTTCAAACGATTCAAGCCAATTTAGAGGAGTTGGAAGGCAGTGACTTAGATGCTGTTCGTCCAAAATATGAAGAGCTTTATTTCACTCTACGACCAACGCTTATGACAGCAATAAGTGACATCCATCACAACAAGAACAACATGAAAGGAGATGATAATTAAAAAGACACATTTCTTGGCAAGTCACTTAAATTACCCGAAATTCCATTGCCAACGTTTTCAGGAGATTACACTCAATGGTTGTCATACTACGAAACTTTCTCGGCACTGGTACATCGCAATGCAGCACTTGATGACGTCACTCGTTTTCACTACTTGCATTCTTCGTTACGAGATGGCGCACTTCGCCGTATACAGTCGATGGAGGTCACTGCTGAAAACGACGACGTTGCCTAAAGCTGCTTGTGGAGCGATACTAACGACGAAATATAATCGTACGCGAACACATCAGACAACTCTTCAACATACCTTCAACATATCTCAGTAAAAATTGGTCCACTTGCCTTGCGAGATTTGATTGATTTGGTAAGCATACATTTAAGAGCGTTATCGTCATTAGGGAGACCAGTCAAACATTGGGATGACTTGGTTATCGAATTGGTGCTATCGAAGCTAGACAATATCACATTAGAAAAGTGGAACGATGAGTCACCAACTGATCGACTTCCCACACTTGACGAACTTTTGAAATTTCTTGAAAAATGCTGCAATCATTTGGCAGAAAGATCATCAATTCAGCGACCAAAATCGCACTCACAATCAACACAAAATTTCAGCAAGGCTCATCCACAAATACGCTCTACGCAGCATCGCGCATCCTTTGTTGCCACAGAGAATTTAAAGCTACAGCGTAATTGCATATTTTGCAATCACTGCGTAGCTGTGTTATCGCTGCCAAAAATTCCTCGCTCTCAGACCAAAACAGCGTTTTGATGCTATCCATCAACGGAATTTATGCATCAACTGCCTTAAAAGGGGTCATACACATATAAATTGTAGTTCCGAAAAATGCAAAACCTGCAACCGTAACCATCACACCCTTCTGCACAATAACATATTTTACATATACACAACACCTTCTCCTGAATCGGCTCATTGTAGTAGTCCTAAAAGTGATTGACAATTACATCCACACATTTTACCAGAAAAAACCGCTTCAAGTAGCCCTGCACTCGTTGCAAATAAAGTCAATGATAACACAGCAATACCAAATAAGCTCATAAGCTAGCACTCTTACTTTTACAGCGCATAATTCCACGTTTACGGTTCTTCTCGCTACTACGCTCATTCATCTTGTCAACAAATTAGGGGTTCCAATGCCTTGCAGAGCACTACTAGACTCTGGATCCCAATTAAATTTCGTCTCAGAGCGTGTCGCTGTCCAGTTGGACATAAAACGTCAACTAGCTGACGTTGAAATTTGCGGGATTGGTGAAACTAGCCCCTCAGCTCGTCATTCTATTACAACAATACAAAGCTCAGTTTACAGCGCAGCAAATTGTCTACACTATCAGTTGCTTCTTTAGAAAATCTACTTAAGCAATTTTGGGAAATTGAAGCTCACTCTAATCACACCAAAATTATGACTTCAGAAGAAAAGCTCTGCGAATCTCATATCGTGATTATGAGACTTTGCACCGAGTCGAGTAGGAGAAGCTAGCAGGTTTATGTCAGACAAATACTATTTTCTACCACATCATTGCGTCATAAAGGTCGGCAGCTCTTCTACAAAATTGCGAGTCGTGTTTGACGCCTCAACGAAAACAACTTCCACCCTGTCACTCAATGACATTATCATGACCGGACCTACTGTTCAAGCTGATTTGTTCTCTGTTATTACGCGTTTTCGAACATATCCCTATGTTTTTACAGAAGCAAAATGTATAGACAAATACTAGTGGATCCTAAAGACTGTCGCTATCAGCTAATTATATTTAGGGAAAATCCGCTCGACCAGCTTGGAGCTTATCAGTTAAATACTGTTACATACGGCACATCTGCTGCGCCATATTTGGCCACACGTTGCCTCAAGAAACTAGCCGAAGATAATCGTCGAAAATATCCATCAGCGTCTACAGCGTTATTTTTAGAAACTTACGTCGATGATATAATGACAGGCGCTAATACTCTGGAGCAAGCCGCAAATCTCTGGTCAGATCTTCAACAAATGCTTAGCACAGCAAAATTCGACTTGCGCAAATACTGCTTTAATGCTCCTGAGCTGTTAAAGCTAATACCAGAACAGGATAAGGAACCATTCTTAAGAAACGGTGGCAATGATGTTGTGAAAACCTTAGGTCTGATTTGGCATCCCACTGCTGACAAATTCGCCTCCCACTTTGCCTTTACACGGCCATACATAACTACAAAGAAAACGGTGTTATCGGATCTCGGTAAAATATTTGATCTCCTCGGCTTGATTGGACCTGTCGTAGTGCTAGGAAAGATTTTTATGCAGCAACTTTGGAAGCTTCATATTTCGTGGGATCAACAACTGCCTGAAGACTACGAAAAGCGATGGAACAATTATGTACAGCAACTGCAAAACTTAAACTCATTACAAATTCCCAGACATTTGCTGTCTTTAGCGGTAAGCAAATTAGTACAGCTTTATTCGTTTTCAGATAGCAGCGAAGCAGCATATGGCTCTTGCTGTTACTTGCGCAGTATTGATGTCAACAACAAGGTGACCGTGCAGCTAATATGCTCTAAATCCCGTGTAGCGCCATCATCATCAACATCAATTGCTAAATTAGAACTTCAAGCAGCTGTGCTTATGACGGAATTGGTTGAACGCCTCCAAAACATTCTTCCCATGCCTATAGAAGAGAAATTTTTCTACACCGACTCCAAAATCATATTAGCTTGGATAGCAAAGCCTTCTTATACATGGACAACATTCGTCCCAAACAGAGTGCCAAAAATCCAAGAACTTACACGCAATGAAGAGCTACGTCAACACCAAGCGAAATCCTGCGGACATCATCTCACGAGGCGCTCTACCTGAAGAATTCCTGAATTCATCACTGTGGAGTACCGTACCAGAATTTCTACACTCATCAGTACTAATCCGCCCTAAGCAGCCACAATTAGATATAATATATGATGTTCCTGAGTGTCGACCAAATAAGCTTGCGCTATTAGCCGCGAATCCAGTATACAGTGACCTGCAGCCGACATAAAGCATCGTGAATCGCTGCATCGACTCGAACTCATTGTTGCCTATTGCCTTTGGTTTGTAAACAATGCTAAAGCGTCAGCAGGCAAAGGTATTAGAGGGCGATTAACCATACCCGAACTCGACGCAGCACTTACAGCTTCAATTCGCAATACTCAGCGCAGTCATCTCGTAGTAGATTATAATTCGTTATTAAAAAACTTCAGCGTCGATAAATCTAGCAGAATCCGGAGTTTGGACCCGTTCCTAAGTTCTGAAGGACTCATCCGAGTCGGTGGGCTTCTTCAGCACAGTAATCTAAAATATCGCTGAAAACATCAAATTATTTTACCAAAAAATTTTACTTTGACAAAAATTTTAATTTTTTCTTATCATTTTATGCACTTACACGCTGGTCCGCAAACGCTTCTCTGGATGGAAAAAATTTCAGCCGCAACGTGGTGCATCGGTGTGTGAGGTGTTTTCGCACTAAACCAACTAAACAAGATCCATTTATGGGTAGCCTTCCAAAGGAACGAGTACAACCTGGACGCGCTTTCCTTACAACAGGTATTGACTTTTGCGGCCCTATTCCAATACATTCGCAAATCCGTGGAAGAGCGCCAGTGAAAGCGTACTTGGCAATATTTGTATGCTTCACTACAAGAGCTATCCATATAGAAGTAGTGAGCGATCTCTCAACCGCAGCTTTTATTGCAGCCTTGCGCCGTTTCATTGCTCGCAGAGGGCTTTGCACAACCATCATTAGCGATAATGCTACAAATTTTATGGGAGCCAAAAACGAACTTGCTGACTTACATCGGCTCTTTCAAAGTGAATCCCATCAAGAGGAACTGCAGCAAATATGCCAAACAAATCGTATAACCTGCCGCACAATTCCACCAAAATCGACACACTTCGGCGGATTGTGGGAGGCTGCTGTTAAGCAGGCAAAACATTACTTGATGAGATTCGTTGCGAATGCTACGCTATCATTTGAAGAACTCACGATTATCACCGCTCAATTCGAGGCGATTTTAAACTCACATCCACTCATGCCGCTTTCATCAGACCCCTCAGACTTAGAAGCTTTAACACCAGGTCACTTCCTCATCGGAGAGCCTCTCACTTCATTCCCGCAGCCAGATCTGACTGACGTTAACTACAACTGATTGTCTCGATTTCGTCGCTGGCAACAGCTACAACAACTTTTTTGGCGTAGGTGGTCAAGAGACTACCTGCGTGTGCTCCAACAGCGGTATAAGTTTTTTTTTTTTTAATAAGCTTTTTTATTGGATCTTTCTAAATTACTTAGAAACTAACAATAAGTATTCGAATCTTACAAACCAACTAAAATTATGTGATATTCCCTACGTTCCATCACAATTTGTTGAGTCGCGAGGTATAGCAATTTCACAGCGTATTCAGTGTGTCTTTTCTTTTTAATCGACGATGCCCCGTGCTCAGCAACAATTGCCTAGCAAGGGGATTCGGATGATTGTGTAATTTTTGAATGTAGCTTCTGCAGGACATTGCAACTTCCTCAGAAATTGTGGGTACATTTAAATCTCGATGGATGTTAACGTTCCTCATATACCAAGGCGCGTTTACAATAATTCGCAGACACTTGGATTGTATTCGCTGCAATTTTTCGGAATTTAAAGGTAAATGCGGTGCCCCAAAACTGAATACCATAAGTCCAGATTGGCTTCAGGATTGCTTTATATAATAGCACTTTGTATTCGAGATTCAACATTGATCTTTTGTGTAACAGCCGCCATAACTGATTAATTTTAAGCTTGATCTGAGTTTCCTTTGCCTCTATGTGATTTTTCCAGGTCAGCCTTCTGTCGAGGTGAATACCCAAGTACTTTGTTGAGGAACATTGTGGAACTGATTGACCATTAATTTTAAGTGGGGGACATGTATCTAGCCTTAGCGTGAATGTTACATGTACGCTCTTTGTTTCAGTGACTTTTATACGCCATTTTGCTAGCCAGATTTCGAAAGAATCGACATGAGTCTGCAGGAGTTTAGTAGCTTCCATTTGGTTAGAGCGAGAGCCCAATATTGCCGTATCATCTGCAAAGGTCGATATGAATGTATAGTTATTGTTGGGCATATCTGAAGTGTATAAGAGATACAGTAAGGGGCCCAAAACGCTTCCTTGAGGAATGCCAGCGTGAATATCCAATGCATTTGTTGTGTAATCCTTGTGATGTACGAGAAATTGCCTTTTCGTGAGGTAGCTACTAAGCAATGAGGAGACATTTGCAGGCAGTAATAGTTTGAGTTTGTTAATAAGACCATTGTGCCATACTTTATCGAAAGCTTGAGTGATATCAAGTAAGACAGCTGAGCAATACTTTTTTTCTTCAAAAGTGTTCCTTATCAGAGTTATAATGCGGTGGACTTGTTCTATTGTGCCGTGCTGTTTTCTAAATCCAAACTGATGTTGGGGAATCAGTTGGTTGAGATTAATAAATGGAGTTATATTCATAACAAGTAGCTTTTCGAATACTTTAGAGAGTAGAGGCAGGAGGCTGATAAGTCTGTACGATGCAATTTTTGTAGGGTCTTTTCCTGGTTTTGCTATCATAATAATTTTTGAAGTTTTCCAGCATTTGGGATAGTGTTTAATACGAAGGATAGCATTGAAAATGTGCATGAGATGAATTACTGAAGCCGGCGGTAGCTCTTTTATCATTTTACCGGTAATTTTATCTCGACCAGGTGATTTTTTTGGGTTTAAATCTTTATAAATTGCTTTGAATATGTCCTTTTTTTAATTTTGAGCGTTATTGGGCAAGGTTGAGAAATTAATTTTGGTAATGAGGACTGTGAAGAGGGTGGATTGGGTGTAAACACACTTTTTAGGTGGTCTGCAAAAGCCAAACCCTTCTCACAGTTGCTTCTAGCCCAATTATCGTCACTCAACCGGATGGGGGAATCAGTGAGAATTGGCCGATTTGAGGTTTTTGCTGATTTCCACAAGGAGTAGTCTGACGCTTCACCAGGTGTTAATTTGGCTATGTGCTCTTCTAAATCTTTGTTGTTTTTATTTTTTAAGGCTTGCTTTAACTTCCGAGTGCAGTGCTGTAGCTTTTCAGATTCGGTGATCTGAATTGCCTTCGGAGTCTTCTTTTCTGTCTTACTAGCAATTCAATGTCAGCTGGTGTGTATGGGCTATAGTTTGATTCCTTGCATACGCTTATGCAGGTGGCTGAGCTGAGAGCTAATGAGAGCAGCTGGTTGAATTTTTCGAGTGCTGAGTCTACATCGTGTCCATTTCTTAATACAGTACTTAGAGGAAGATGGGAATTTATATATTTCTTAAATTTCAACCAGCCTATTTTCTTTCTAACGCAATTGCCTTGGGGGCTTGGTGATTTTATAGATATTACAGTGGGTGAGTGGTCAGATGATAGATCATAATTACACTCTGTGGAGATATTTTCCATCTGCAAACCTTTGGCGACTCCAAATTCTATGAGATCGGGCATTTTCCTCTTGTCCGTCGGCCAATATGTCGGTTGCCGTGGTTAGTGATGATTGAACATAGTCTTCTGCCTTTTGGAGTTATTAAGCGGGAGCCTCAGTGGGTGTGTTTGGCGTTGAAATCCCCAGCAACTAAGAATTTGCTACCAAGATTTGAGAAAAATTCTTTATATTGCTGTTCGGTAATACTGTATCTTGGGGGACAGTATATCGCAGATATTACTAGCTTAGAGATGTATTCTTCCAGACATATAGATGTTGCTTGCAAGTAGACGCTACTGAAATCTTCGAGAACATGATGTTTTATTCTGCTTTTTATCAATATGGCAGTTCCTCCGCGTGCCTTACCATGCGGATGATTTGTGGTGTACAGTTTGTAATATGGTATTTGGTAGCAATTTTTGTCAGTGAAATGGGTCTCAGATATCATCATTATGTCGATCTGGCTGGATTCAAGGAATTGAATTAGCTCCAAACGGTCCTGGTTTAAGCCGTTGGCGTTCCAGTGGCATATCTTGATACAACTCATGGTCTGGATAGCAATTTTTGGAGTAACATCGATTGATTTTTCATCATTTCTTGCATCATTGTTTGCATTGAGTTCATGAATTGGTTCATATTCTGAATTAAAGTTTGAAGCAAATGTTCAAGGGTACTTGGCTGTTGGGTGGGCAGTGAGTGTTTCTGCTCATTATTTACATTGCTTTGTTGGTGTGGATTTTGTTTTAATACGCTAGGGTATGAATTGGTTTGATTCTTGTTTGGGATTGCAGAGAAGAATTGTATTGCATCAATATTTTGTCTCTTACTTGAGTTGGCTATCTGAGTTTGCTCAACTGGTTTTAGAGGGTGATTGCTAGCGGAGAAATTTTGCTTTAGGGTTGTATATACTGGGCAACCTCTATAATTTGCGGTGTGATTACCTCCACAATTGCTGCATTTTTTCATGCTAGCATCGCCTTTAGATTTTGGGCATATGTTTGATTTATGGAGATCTCCACAAATCACACAAACAGCTGGCAGGGTACAATATGTCTTAGTATGTCCATATTCTTGGCAGTTACTGCACTGAGGAGGTCCAGTTCTCTTATGGGGTTCTTCCATTGTGATTTTGCGATGCAATAAATATCGAATTTTATATATTGGGTGTACTTCACCTTTTTTTAGGGGTTTTGTTTCAGGCTGAAGCTCAATACGATATTACGGTTGAGGTATATTGCTCTTATTGAGAATGTTGAATACTGTTTTGGCTTGAAACCCTTCTTCCTGAAGGGCAAGTTTGATTTCGTTAATATCAACGTTGGGTTCGACGCCTTTGAGTACTACGATTAAGCCCTTACTACTTTTTAGCTGATATGTGTAGTTATTATTTTTACCAGCATCAAATTCCGCAATTACTTTGCGATAATGAGTTTCGCTGTAGATTTGCACTTTCGTTTCCTCAATTTGGCCTTTGCGAATAGGAACAACATGGAAATTCTTTGGTCCTATAAGACTTGTATTTCTGGAAATCAACTTATCTGAGTTGCGTTCTCTTAAGAAAATGGGTGGGGGTTTGAAATTTTTATTGGAGATAATATTTTCGTCACTTACATCACCTGAAAGCAGAGCGTATCTATTTTCCGAACTAATAGGGGCAGTGTTCTGCTTTTGAATTTTTGTTGAATTCATTTGTTTTGAATTTTAAGGACTTCTTTTTCGCTTTACTACAGTAATGTAGCGATCAATTCCAGTTTGAACAGCAACTGGTTCTTTATTAGTCATCGCACTAGTTGCTTTTACTACTGAGTCATGCACTTCAGTAGAAAGGCCGTTATTTGTTTGCTTTGATGTTGTAGCTGTTGGTGTTACAGCAGGAGAAGCGCATTGTGCACTCCACGGTATAGAGGGAGATAGTATATCACGAGAGAACAAATTATTTTTTTTGTCTGTATTTATTGTTGTTGCAAATTTTGATGTAGTGTTAGAGTGAGGAATATGTGCAGGCAAAAGATTTGCACTGTTACTTTCACTTGTGCAGTGTGTATCAACTGATTTTTTTGATAATGCACTTATCGGAGGGGTTTGCGCGGGTGATTACAAATTATTGTTTACACACACATTAACATGCGATTGCCGTTGCCGGAGAGGAGAGCGCTGAACACTCATTTTACAAACGAAATGTTTGCAACCGATATTATTATTTTTTTTGCTTTGATTTTATTGTTTTTTATAAGTGGACTTTACAGCCAAACGCTCTTGTGCTAATTCAAGACGAGAAACTACCACTATACAAGTGGCCACTTAGTAGGGTTTTGTCAACAATCCCTGGAAATTATGGAGTTCATCGCGTTGCCGAAATAAAAACATAGCACGGGGTCTACAAACGAGCTATAGTAAAGCTATACCCTTTACCTATCGTCGATTGAAAATACTGAAGTATATTTCAAGGAGGCCGGCATGTTCAGTCGCCGCAATGCTTCTTCATTAATTTCTATCAATATATTGTAACGAGTATCGATAGTTGGTTACTCATCACTATTGTGACTGACACTATTGGCAGCATCGAAACGAATGTCAACAAAAAGAAATAAGCAATAACCAGAACAAGCTAACGAGAAAGAAAGAGAAGAATCTCGATAAAGGAAGATTCTGGAGTGTTGCCAACAGAATATAAATAGAGCCAGTGTTGAGAAGTGACAATCAATCGAATTCCTAACGTGACTGCGCAAACATCTATACAGAGGCAAAAGTTGCTAGTACATTAAAGTGTTATTGTAAATAGTTGATTATAAACAGAGTTGATTGTAAATAGAGTTTATTAAATAAATTGTTGCTGTATATAGTTGTATAAAATAAGTGTTGCAGTTATTATTAACAGAATCCAGTGATCGAACAAGGTAATTCAAATAGAATTAAAAGCTCACAGAATAAAAACGTAACAATTGGTGTCAGAAGTGGGATTCTGTAAAGATGGTGAAAATTGACCAACTAAAAGTGGACCAGCTTAAAAAGCTGTTAGTAGAGATGAATCTATCGTCATCAGGTGCAAAGGCGGAACTGCTGGTGAGGCTGAGGCAAGCTATGGAGGCTAAGGGAATTAATGTAGAAGAACATGAGTTCTTTGAGGAAGCCGATATACAAGCAGTTGTGCACGCTGCACGCTATGGGAGAGTTCCAGAAAACAATTGACTCCAAGCTTCAAGAACATTCGGCTCGCCAAGAACACGTCATCGAAAATCTACAAAAAGGAATTGAACTCAGATTTCAAGAAATTTCCGGAGCTATTAATGACAAAGTCACAGAGGTGAAAGAACACGTGGATGAGTTAGATGATAAGCTGAAGGAACATGTCGACGACTGGGAAGATAAGTTCGAGAAACTACAGCACGAACTCAATCAACTAAAAATAAATGGACCAGCCACATCAGTGATTAGAGATTCAAGCACAATCAAACTAAAGCCACCAATATTTGACGGAAGCACGCCATTCAATATCTTCAAGCTTCAATTCGAGACAACAGCTTCAAAGAATCAATGGGATGATAGCGACAAGACTGCTGCTTTAATAGTCGCATTAAAAGGTAATGCTTCCGAAGTGTTACAGATGATTCCAGAGAAAGATCGTGGTAGCTACCAATCACTGATGGACACACTTCAGCGGAAATATGGAAATGAATACAAGAGTCAATTACATCGAGTGGAGTTAAGATCGCGTGTGCAGCGGAGTAACGAGAGCCTTCAGGAATTCGCTTCCGATATTACGCGCTTATGTCATCTAGCGTTCTCGGGTAATTCGGAAGATTTCGTCGAAAAAATAAAAATAGAGGCATTCATAGATGGCATACGTGATGGAGAGACAAAGCGTGCCCTAGTCATGTCACCAAGGAAAACTTATGCCGAAACAGTCAGTAGTGCCTTGATGTTTTAAGCCGCCAGTTTGATGTGTCGACCAATGCCACGGGTACGCCAATGGAAAATTGGACAATATGGAATTCATGTTAACCCTGGATACTGGTGTATCACATTCGATAATCAAGAGCGATTTGGTAAAAAGGTTTGAGCCTTGGTAGGACGTTAGTAGAACCTAAAGAAAATGGAATAGTACCGGTGCGAATATTAAATCCAACTAATACATCTACAGTTGTGAAGAAAGGAATGGTGATTGGTCATTGCCAGGAAGTTACTGCCGTAGTAGACTGCGAAAAGGGTTCGTCGATAAAAAGTGGAAGATCAGGAACTGTCGGAGCAGAAATAAAAGCACAGATGGAAGAATGGGCAGGTGTGCTTACCAAACAGTAAAAAGAAAAGGCTTTACAACTATTGGACAAGTACAGTTCAATCTTTTCTTCAAATGGAAAAACTGGAGGACGAACAACCATCGTGAAGCATCACATTGACACCGGTGATTCTAGACAAATTCGTCAAACACCACGACGAGTTCCATTGGCCAAAAGAGACGAAGCCATTAAGCTGATTTCCGATATGCAGAAACAAGGTGTTATTGAACCATCAGCGAGTCCATGGAGTTCAACAGTTGTGCTGGTAAAGAAGAAGTACTCGATTCTGTGTGGATTACAGAAAGCTGAATGATATTACGAAAAAAGACAGTTATCCACTGCCAAGAGTCGATGACACTCTGGACACACTATCTGGTGCGAAGTGGTTCTCAATTCTTGATTTGCAAAGTGGCTACTGGCAAGTGGAACTTGGTAAGGAAGACAAGGAGAAAACAGCTTTCAGTATTGGCGATGGTCTATGGCAATTTACAGTTATGCCATTTGGTTTATGCAATGCGCCAGCTACTTTCGAACGTCTAATGGAGCGTGTACTCAGAGGACTATACTGGCAAACGTGCTTGGTGTACCTCGATGACATTATCGCGATGGGAAAAGATTTTAACGACCACCTGGAAAAGTTGAAAGAAGATTTGAGCGTATACAATCAGCAGGGATTAAACTGAATATGAAAAAGTGTTCACTCTTCAGACAAGAAGTTAAATATCTTGGTCATAAAGTAACAACAGAAGGGGTACATACTGACGAGGAGAAAGTAGCCGCAGTACAAGAATGGCCTATTCCCTCGAATCTTCACGAGTTAAGAAGCTTCCTAGGCTTATGCACCTACTATAGACGATTTGTTCCTGGATTTGCAAACATCGCCAGCAGTCTGCATGAGTTAACAAGAAAGAACAAACCATTTGTATTGGGCGAAGACCAACAGCAACATTCGAACAACTGAAAGAAAGATTCTTTTCAGCACCAGTATTATCGTATCCAGTACCTGGACAAAAGTTTGTGTTGGACACAGATGCGAGTGGCTATGGAATAGGTGGTGTGCTCTCTCAGATCATAGATGGGTAAGAAAAAGTAATAGCATACTACAGTAAAATCCTGTCGAAGCCAGAAAGAAACTACTGTGTAACTCGAAGAGAGTTGCTCGCAATACTGGAATGTGTAAAGTATTTCCATAAATACTTGTACAGTCAGTCATTGCATCTACGAACTGACCACGCAGCGCTAAGGTGGTTATTACAATTTAAGAACCCAGAAGGACAATTGGCGCGCTGGATTGAAAGGCTGCAGAGTTAAGATTTTACTATCGAACATCGTAAAGGAGGGCATCACGGCAACGCGGATGCTCTATCTCGTCGTCCTTGCAAAATGGAATGTAAACATTGTTCTCGAGTGGAAAGCAAGGAGCACATTGTCGACATACGACTTACGAATATATTGCCGGAGGAGTCATGGACCACCGAACGAGTGCAAGAAGATCAGCGGAACGACCCAGATCTCGTAAAGATTATGGAATACAAGGAGCAGGGCATACGTCCAGATTGGCAAGAAATGGCTAATGAGAGTCCAATAGCAAAGGCATACTGGGCGCAGTGGCAAAGCCTGCACTTACGAGATGGATGTTTATTCAGAACATGGGAAAGTGAAGATGGAAAAATCACTTATGATCTTCTAGTTGTACCCAAGGCAAGAATAAATGAAGTGATAGCTGAGTATCACAATGCCTCCAGTGGAGGTCATTTGGGAATCACCAAAACGAGAAACGATTTTATTGGGTTGGATGTCATGACCATGTGGCTGATTAGATTCAGAAGTGTAAGCAATGTGCAATGGCAAAAGGTCCCACTAAGAAAAGTCGTGGTAAGATGCACCAATACACCGTGGGTGCTCCATTTGAGCGAATTGCTATGGACATAGCTGGGCCATTTCCAATAAGCAACGCAGGAAACAAGTATGTTCTGGTGGTTATAGATTACTTCAGTAAATAGCCTAAAGTATACCCCATTCCAAATCAAGAAGCTAGTACAGTTGCGGATATATTTGTCAACCAATGGATTACTCCTTTTGGTGTACCGATGGAGTTACACTCAGACCAAGGTCGAAATTTCGAATCAGTTGTATTCCAAGAGATATGCCGTATGTTGGGTATATACAAAACTCGTACAACACCTTTGCATCCACAATCTGATGGCATGGTAGAACGATTTAACCGTACCTTGGAGGAATATTTGAAAAAAGTCGTAGATAAATACCAAAGAGACTGGGATGTACATATACCAATGCTCCTCATGGCATATCGATGCGCACAACATGATACGACGGCTACTACACCGGCAATAGCAATTTTTGGAAACGAGTTAAGACTGCCAGCTGATTTAAAATTTGGAGTTGTAACACCAACGAGATCAACCGAAGGTAATTATACTAGCGAAAAGCGGGAACAGTTGGATGAAGTACATCAGTTCATCAGAGAGCGGTCGCAGATGATAAGCGATAAGATGAAGGCCAGGTATGACTTGAAAGCAAATTCAAAAGGGTTCTATGAAGGAGAGCTTGTAATGCTTCATAATCCACAATGAAAGAAAGGCCTGTCCCCTAAACTACAGACTCATTGGGAAGGACCATATGAGATTATAGCAAGATAAATGACGTAGTGTATCGTATTCAATGTGCCTGGAATAAAAGAGCAAAGTTTAAAGTAGTGCACTTGGAGCGACTTGCGCCACATCGAGGGGAAGTATAAAAACTTGTTCCGGACGAACAAGGTTAAGAAGAGGGCAGTGTAACGAGTATCAATAGTTGGTTACTCATCACTATTGTGACTGACATTATTGGCAGCATCGAAACGAATGACAACAAAAAGAAATAAGCAATAACCAGAACAAGCCAACGAGAAAGAAAGAGAAGAAAATCGATAAAGGAAGATTCTGGGGTGTTGCCAACAGAATATAAATAGAGCCAGTGTTGAGAAGTGACAATCAATCGAATTCCGAACGTGAGTGCGCAAACATCTATACAGAGGCAAAAGTTGCTAGTACATTAAAGTGTTATTGTAAATAGTTGATTATAAACAGAGTTGATTGTAAATAGAGTTTATTAAATAAATTGTTGCTGTATATAGTTGTATAAAGTAAGTGTTGCAGTTATTATTAACAGAATCCAGTGATCGAACAAGGTAATTCAAATAGAATTAAAAGCTCACAGAATGGAAACGTAACAATATTATCTTAGTGTTAATGTACCTTCTTGATAAGTTCTCTTAACTATCAATTATTGTATCCGAATATTCATTGTGCTAATAGTTTGACACTGCACTAATGAACTATACTAAACTGACGGTTCAATTCCAACAACCGAACATGTAATTCTTTTCTATTGTACATAGCTATGTAAGTTCTCGCTATAGAAGAAATAACTAAGTACCATTTTGCATTTTTTGTCGTTTAGACATAACTAACAAAAATTGAATTTTTTTATATACGAGGGCGGATTGAAAATGAAGTTACCTAAGTAGGAAAAAACATTTTTTTTTTTCAAAAACCATTTATTTCTGAATATAGTTTAATTTTACTTCGACACACTTAGTAAGACGATATTCCAACTTTTTTATACCATCTGAATAATACGATTTCGGGAACACCTGGTTAAAAATACGCGTTAGTTTCGGTAATCACTTCTTCGTTTGAGCTAAATCTTTTTCCTGCGAGCCATTTTTTCAAATTTGGAAACAGGAAAAAGTCACTAGGAGCTAAATCTGGACTATAAGGTGGATGCTCAACCAATTCGAAGTGTATTTCACGTAATTTTAGCATCGTATCTAATGCTGTGTGAACCGGTGCGTTGTGTTGAAGAATATCACTTTTTTCTTTATTAAATGTGTTTGTTTTTTCTTGATTGCATCATTCAATTGATCCAATAATGCACGATAATACTTTCTTTGGATTGTGGATCCTTTTTCAAGATAATCGATAAGCAATATTCCGAGTGCATCCCAAAATACAGTGGCCATAACCTTGCCAGCCTATTTCACTGCCTTCGCCTTCCTCGGAGCACTTCCACCAGCTTCCACCCATTGTTTCGATTGATTTTTGATTTCAGGTGTGTAGTGGTGGACTCACGTATCATCAACAGTTATTAATCGACGCCAGAAATCAACAGGATTACGCTTTATCATGTCCAAACACCGCTGTGAAGTGGTCTCTCGAACTCGTTTTTGTTCGACATTGAGCAAAAGCAGCACCCATGTTGCCGATAGCTTTTTCATATGCAAATGTTCATGCAAAATGTTGAACACACGTACATATGAGATGTTTACCATTTCAACAATCTCACGCAACTTGACTCGGCAATCATTCATAACGATATCGAGGATTTTCTTGATATTTTCTTCAGTAACCACCTCTTTTGGCCTTCCTGTTGATGGTATTGTTGCAGAGCTTGTTCGGCCGCGTTTAAATTCAGCAATCCAATATTTTACCATGTAATCTGACGGAGCAGACTCACCGTAATGTTTATCGAGCTTTTCTTTTGTCTCTTTCGCCGTTTTCCCTTTCAAGTAATAGTGTTTAATCACTGCACGAAATTTCCTTTTTTCCATTTTTCAAGAAACACAAAAGTTGGTTACTTCAAACGACTACAACAAATAAACTAATCGATGAATTTGGGTGAAATTTTAACAGCTGCCTTTTTCGTACTTAGGTAGCTTCTTTATCAATCCGCCCTCGTACATCGTGAAGAATCAAATAGCCTTTTTTGATTTCTTTCAAGTTTTATGAAAGTATTTTTTCTTATATTTGTACCTAATGTATGCTTCGATTGTTGAACTAAAATGCATACATGTTGAAAATAAAATATGAACTGTTTATGAAATGTTGAAAAAGCTGTATTTCAACCTTTTTTTATTCAGCTTATTTAAAGTTTTTATTTGGCCGATCTAGCTTTTTTATTTTTGTTGGCAACACTGTATGGAATGTGTCTCCCATGTAGATGCGAGCACGTAATAACACCAAACCAATAACATTTTGAGTATGTGTCTGACTGTGAGGCATGTGTGACTGCTGTTTGCGTGTGCGCATGTACACTTTATTGCTTTTATATAGTTGTACATACGTGTTGTATTATATTTGCCTAATATTTTACTCTCTCATTACTCGTTATTATTCGTTTATTATTCAATGGTTGCTCTCTCTCTCTCTCACACACCAAACATGATATATTGCTTTGTATCGTTATGCATATGTTGATTTCTTTTTCATTCTCCCTTTCTCTAAGCTATATATTCCTTCCTACTCATGTAACGAAAATAGCGTGACGTGCCGTACGGCTTGTCGCTCGTCGCATGCATCGACAGTACCAGGTGACAAGACGCTGATGCTGGTGTAAACTTATATGTTATAGAACGTTTTTAACAACGTATATTTCTAATTAAATTAGATTATTACTTTTTATTACTTTTGAAATCCATGAAATTTCACTTTTAAGATATTTTTGTTGTGTATATAATATACATAGGTTTTAACTTGGGCTACAAACTTGTTTCTATTATCATCATTTATATTTAACATATTGGTATGTTTTTATTTTGTAAACGCTTTATTCTGATGCGAATCAACCCTGTTCGATCACTGCATTACTGCACTGCACTGCAGAATAATTAGAATAATTAGAACACTTATTTTGTATTAACCCCACGCCACGACAATCTATTTACAATAACTTTTCAATATACCTCAAATTTACCTTGCGACTCTGCGTTTATCGTTTATCGATCTTTGCTGTTTGAAACTCGAAATTGGATTGGTTATATATTGTAACGAGTATCGATAGTTGATTACTCATCACTATTGTGACTGACACTATTGGCAGCATCGAAACGAATGTCAACAAAAAGAAATAAGCGATAACCAGAACAAGCCAACGAGAAAGGAAGAGAAGAATCTCGATAAAGGAAGATTCTGGGGTGTTGCCAACAGAATATAAATAGAGCCAGTGTTAAGAAGGAAAATCAATCTAATTCCGAACGTGATTGCGAAAACATTGATACAGAGGCAAAAGTTGCAAGTACATTTAAGTGTTATAGTAAATAGTTGATTGTAAACAGTGTTGATTGTAAATAGAGATTATTAAATAAATTGTTGCTGTATATAGTTGTACAAAATAAGTGTTGCAGTTATCATTAACAGAATCCAGTGATCGAACAAGGTAATTCAAATAGAATTAAACGTTCACAGAATAAAAACGTAACAATTGGTGTCAGAAGTGGGATTCTGTAAAGATGGTGAAAATTGACCAACTAAAAGTGGACCAGCTTAAAAAGCTGTTGGTAGAGATGAATCTATCGTCATCAGGTGCAAAGGCAGAACTGCTGGTGAGGCTGAGGCAAGCTATGGAGGCTAAGGGAATTAATGTAGAAGAACATGAGTTCTTCGAGGAAGCCGATATACAAGCAGTTGTGCACGCTGAGGAAGAGAGCAAGGTAGATTCGAGTGGTCAACTCATGGAATTTATGAAAACCATGATGCAACAGCAGCAACAACAGTTACAACAAAATGCTTCTCGCATTGACTCCAAGCTTCAAGAACATTCGGTTGAATTGCGTATGAAAATTCAAGAAGGTTCGTCCCGCCAAGAAAACGCTATGGGAGAATTCCAGAAAACAATTGACTACAAGTTTCAAGAACATTCGGCTCGCCAAGAACACGTCATCGAAAATCTACAAAAAGGAATTGAACTTAGATTTCAGGAAATTTCCGGAGCTATTAATGACAAAGTCACAGAGCTGAAAGAACACGTGGATGAGTTGGATGATAAGCTGAAGGAACATGTCGACGACTGGGAAGATAAGTTCGAGGAATTACAGCACGAACTCAATCAACTAAAAATAAATGGACCAGCCACATCAGTGATTAGAGATTCAAGTACAATCAAACTAAAGTCACCAACATTTGACGGAAGCACGCCATTCAATATCTTCAAGCTTCAATTCGAGACAACAGCGTCGAAGAATCAATGGGATGATAGCGACAAGACTGCTGCTTTAATAGTCGCATTAAAAGGTAATGCTTCCGAAGTGTTACAGATGATTCCAGAGAAAGATCGTGGTAGCTATCAGTCACTGATGGACACACTCCAGCGAAAATATGGAAATGAATACAAGAGTCAATTACATCGAGTGGAATTGAGATCGCGAGTGCAACGGAGTAATGAGAGCCTTCAGGAATTCGCTTCCGATATTGAGCGCTTATGTCATCTAGCGTTCTCCGGTAATTCGGAAGAGTTCGTCGAAAAAATAAAAATAGAGGCGTTCATAGATGGCATACGTGATGGAGAGACAAAGCGTGCCCTAATCATGTCACCCAGGAATACATATGCCGAAACAGTCAGTAGTGCTATGACGGATGAAGCCGCCAGCTTAATGTGTCGACCAGTGCCAGGAGTACGCAAACTAGAGGGGAAAACATCACATCTGGTTGAAGCAGTGCGTCAGGCAGTAAAATCAGTAGTTCAGCCTGAAGTAACAACAGGTCGACGTGAAAACAAATTTAATGGTAAGTGCTTCATTTGCAACAAACGAGGGCATATAGCGCGTGATTGCAATCAATCGAATATGAAGCCTAAAGGTAGAACAAGGAATCAACGCAAAAATAAATTTGCCGGTAAGTGCTTCATATGCCATCGAAGAGGGCACAAGGCGCGGAATTGTCGTCTACGACACAAGCAACAAAGATCGAATTCACCAGGACAACGAAAGGACGATCGTGATGTCATTCATCGTAGTAAAGCTTATACTCCATATCGTCGTACTTGCACCGTAGATAGTAAACATTGTTCTCGAGAAAGAAACCAGAATCACATTGTTAACCTACGTCTTACGAATGTATTGTCGGAAGAGTCATGGAAAACCGAACGAGTTCAAGAAGATCAGCGGAACGACCCAGATCTCGCAAAGATTATGGAATATAAGGAGCAGGGCATACGTCCAGATTGGCAAGAAATG
>OY978530.1:51503266-51505766 GCA_963854835.1 Megamerina dolium
AAACTATTCCCATAATGCATATTTTGTAAATTATTAGTAAAATTAAGAGCTAATATGAATTTAAGTTTAAATTGTGTAAGTGAAGAATTTTATGCTAGACAATTCGAAATTGTTAATAAAATAAAACGAAATTATTAACTAAAATTGAATAATTAAGGAACTTTTAGGTAAGTTTTTTTTCTAATTTAATACTTTAATTTTTTAAACTATAAAATAAAGTTTTCATTTCTGTGTTGACAAATATAGGTGATATGTACGCATTATTCTCTTGGAAAAAAATTATTTTGTTTACATTTTTGTTCCCACAATTATAGAATTTTGTTTCTCTTACTCCTTTGTCAATTCATAAAAAAGAGTCGATATTTAAAACCTCCAGCGGTCATAAATTTAACGTTGAAAAAAGTTTGTCTCTTTTACTGGATGTTTTATCTTTGAAATGATGTCAATATTTCCTTATTTTCTATAAATTTGTTTGTTTTGTTTATGGGATGAATCACTGCAGCTATTCTGAAAAAGGATTTAATGGTTTTTATGCGACATTCTGGAAAAAATTATTGTTTTTCTTAAAAGTAGTACAAGTTCACTACACCTTTTCAGCGTCATCGATCCTGCGACGTCGATGCTAGCGTTTGCAGTGCCTTAGTCAAGGCTACCAGTCGTTGATAAAGGGAGTTTTCTTTCGCAGCTTTTTTTCAAAATAAGCCCCGAAAATTTTCCTCCCGCTGCAGCGCTACAAATTTTATTTCCATTTTATTACGGTGTCATACGCCTGGAGATTATACGTCCACGAAGCTTTTGGAAAGAGTTCGGCAAAACAAGAACTTTATTTTTCTCTTTTTTGTTTTGTTTCCATTTTAGAATATCACCAGCATTGCTACGACTACAAATACTGATGTAAGCAATAACATCGGACAATTACCACACATGTTAAATAATTTAGTTGCATCTGATGTCGAACATTTTCAAGGTCGTATCGTTTATAATTCAGATAGTAATACATACATTATTGATGCTGTTGATTCGAATGTAGCAAACATAGCAGCAGAAACAGCGCCAACTCAACAGCAATTTCAGCAGCAACATAATGATTTTGATAGTGGTAAGTATCGGCTCTTAAGAAAACTGAAAACACAATGCACTAAAGTAAACCAAATAAATGACCTTGCCTCAGCTGACTGATTTCTACCCTGCATCCATAAACATATATAGAAAGTGAAATAGAAATATTTATTTTTTAGATAATAATTTTAGGGAGTAATCTTGAATTTTATTAATAAGTGTGGATGTATTAGGTGGAATACAATGTAAGTTGTGGCGGTTTAAAGCACGAGTGCCCAAAAGTTCCCTATGGAAGTGCATACACTAATACATATAAGATTTATTGTTATAAAAAAGTGGAAACAATTATTTAAACACTGAAAAAAAAATTATTTTATTTTGTACAAAGTTATCTGTAATGAACAAACACCTAAAGAAACAATATTACTCCAAATGTCCTTTAAATCTTCCATGATCCTTCCAATAAGTTATCCAAATTTATGTCGAGATAAGTTGTAGATAATTTTAATAAATCTGCAATGTTCGGAATAATAATATGAATAAAACACACACCGATTTTTCTCAGTGCTTTCAATCCACAAATAATACGCTCGACAACAACAAAATCTACATTGAAGGTAAAAGTCGTGTATGTGTACCAACAAAGCATACGGAAATGTGATTTTTTCTCTATGATAATATTCTACGTATAAAATATGTCCTAGACATAAGACTGCGTAAGTTATGGAGGTTTAAAATTTAAAACTTGCTCGACATTGCAAACCACAATATTGACCTATATGTAAAATACGGCTGCCCTAATGGACAAACTATATAGTTGTGGCGGTTTAAAATTTAATCATAATCTGTGACTTCGTGTGGGAGCTACGAGAAGCAAAACTTTTTGCGAGGGAGTTGACCGATAATTTCCATTATTAAAAGCTTCCGTACTCTTGGACCAAAGCTTACACCAAATGTCGTCAAGTTGTCAATATTTGTTCAAATTATCGTGCGTACCAAGCAAGTGACCTTTTAGGCAACGCTGATCAAGAATATATCTACTTTACGATATCTCCGGAGCTGTCCAACTATCAAACTAAAGAATCAAGCTGTGTGCGTGTAGTGTAAAAAAGATGCAAATTGTCCAAACGATTATCTTTCCAATTCTGAGAATGCTGCACTGATTGGTCGCGTAATCATGCAGATGATGTCAATATCATCGGCATACGCCACCAGCATTACACCATTGTTGAAGAAAGTGCCATTATGTCGTAAATCAGCAGCTCGTATTATTTACTACATAATAAGATTGAAGTATTGTATTGATAATAAATCACCTTGTCTCAAATCCCGTTCGATATTAAACGGCTCGGAGAGGTCCTTCCAAATCTTCAATGCACAACAGGAGTTATACAAGGTCACAAAGAGGAATGAGCTTCGCAGGAATACCGAACTCAGACAT